>OLKM01002018.1:49134-89736 GCA_900291075.1 Melanogrammus aeglefinus | reverse complement strand
GTAGGTTTCAGCGGACTGCTGGCCTAAGGAAGTGTTCCATGTAAGGCTGGCTACAGACCCAACCCCCCTGACTTTAATGACACCCAGGTCCTGGATGCATCCTCCATTGATGTAGCCTTCTTGGAAGCATGGAATTTGCGGATCGCTTAGCTCAGATGTAGAGCAAGTTGTCTGTAACGAAAGGTGCTGATCGATCCCAGTCCTCCTAGCTGAGTTGTGTTGATGTGTCCCTGACAACCCCTTGTTTTAACCAGAACCCTGCCTGTGAATGGAGTAGTTTACGTTTAAGAAGAACCCTGCCTGTGAATGGAGGTAGTTTAGGGTTTAACCAGAACCCTGCCTGTGAATGTAGGTAGTTTAGGGTTTAACCGGAACCCTGCCTGTGAATAGAGGTAGTTTAGGGTTTAACCAGAACCCTGCCTGTAAATGGGGGTAGTTTAGGGTTTAACCAGAACCCTGCCTGTGAATGGAGGTAGTTAAGGCTTTAACCAGAACCCTGCCTGTGAATAAAGGTATTTTAGGGTTAAACCATATCGCTCCCTTTAAAACCTGCTACATTGTGATCCTTACAGAAAGCTACAGCCAGCGATCTTAACAGGACAGGCTGATAAGGGATCTCCTTGTTTAAGACCTTCTTCAAGTAGAAGGAGAAGATATCATACAGTTTGTGAGCCACTGGGTTAATAAATGTTGGGCTGAATCCAACCTTTTTTAATAAACAAAGCATTTCTCTTTTAGATAAACAACAACAAGCATCTGTGATTCAGGACTCTAGGATGTCTGGCTAATCTGGCAGATCCTTACCTTGTCTCAGTAGGCCGATTTCCGTCTCCAAACCTAGCAGGTTGTGCCATAGAGTGGTCACTCTTCATGGAGACACCGCTGGGTTCAGGGGGGTCTGCTCTCTCCTGCTGGACTCTTCTAGATAATTTTAGATTCAAAGGTTTTATTGTTTTTCAAGTCATTACGTTGTAGAGACACATTAAAAGTAGTTTTGGGCATAAAGTAGTCGTATTTTAAAGTTAAACACTGGATATAATGGATTCATGAGTTATAAACGTCCTTTTCGCCGTGCGTTCATATGTAAATAGGTTCTACTCTCTCCTCCATGGAGCGGTTTAGAAGAGGAAGGTTCTCAGGCGGCCAGCTGGCCTAAGGAAGTGTTCCATGTAGAGGCTGGGCTACAGACCCAGCCCTCCACTCCCTGACTTTAATTGACACCCAGGGTCCTGGATGGCATCCTCCATTGATTAGGCCTGTCCTTGGAATGCTCGGAATTTGCGGTCGGCTTAGCTCAGGAGGTAGAGCAGTTGTCTTGTAACCGAAAGGTTGCTAGATCAATCTCCAGCTCCTCCTAGCTGAGTTGTGTTGATGTGTCCCTGAGCAAGACACTCAACCCTAACTGCTCCTGACGAGCTGGCTGTCGCCTTGCATGGTTGACTCTGCCGACGGTGTGTCAATGTGTGTATTAACTGATGTAAGTCGCTTTGGATAAAAGCGGCTGCTAAATGCCCTAATTGTAATTGTAATTTGTGACCAGAACCCTGCCTGTGAATGAAGGTATTTTAGGTTTAACCGTATCGCCCCTTTAAAACCTGCTACATTGTGATCCTTACAGATAGCTACAGCCAGCGATCTTAGCAAGAAAGGCTGATAACGGATCTCCTTGTTTAAGACCTTCTTCGATAACGGATTCTCCTTGTTTAAGGGACCTTCTTCTGCCAAAGGAGAAGGATATCATACAGTTTGTGAGCCACTGGGTTAATAAATGTTGGGTGTGAATCAAATGTGTTTAAGTTAGTCAATTATGGAAAGCCGTTCTCTTATCCATTAAACAACAAACAACAATCTGTGATCAGGACTCCAGGATGTCTGACTGATGTATTTAATAATCTGATAGATCCTTACCTTGTTCTTAGTAGGCTGATTTCCGTTCTGCCAAAACCAGCAGGTTGTGTCATAGAGTGGTCACTCTTCATGGAGACACCGCTGGGTTCAGGGGGTCGCTCTCTCTCTGCTGGACTCTTCAAGATAATTTTAGATTCAAATGTTTTATTGTTTTTCAAGTCATTACATTGTAGAGCTACACTAAAAGTAGTTTAGGGCATAAAGTAGTCGTATTTTAAAGTTAAACGCTGGATATAATGGATTCATAAGTTGTAAACATCCTTCTCGCTGTGTGTTAATATGTAAATAGGTTCTACTCTCCCGTCCATGGAGTGGTCTAGAAGAGGACGGTTCTCAGGCGGCCAGCTGGCCAAAGGTAGTGTTCTATGTAGAGGCTGGGCTACAGACCCAGCCCTCAACGCCCTGACTTTAGTTTACATCCCAACATGACCACCAGAGAGCCTGAATATTTGAATAGTAATGTCTAGCATGTGGATGCCTTGTGTTCAGGTCCATATGTGTTGGTGTAAATAGTGGAACACTGTGGCCTCAGCTGGCCTACTGAGTGAGCAGAACGTCTGCGTTAGAACCGGTCTCAGTTGGAGGGATTTTACAAAGAGGATTAAAGGGCAGGTGAAATGTTTGCAAAGTAAGTGAAAGATTTTAATGTCTGTCTTTCAAAGGAGTTCCTTAGCTTTGTTAGACCTTTTTATTCTATGCTTTCTGACTGACTGGTAGTTTTCCCAGACCCCTTTCTGTGAATGGAGGTAGTTTGGGCTTTAATCAGAACCCTGCCTGTGAATAAAGGTATTTTAGGGTTCAACCGTATCGCTCCCTTTAAAACCTGCTACATTGTGATCCTTACAGATAGCTACAGCCAGCGATCTTAGCAAGAAAGGCTGATAACGGATCTTCTTGTTTAAGACCTTCTTCAAGCAGAAGGAGAAGATATCATACAGTTTGTGAGCCACTGGGTTAATAAATGTTGGGTTGAATCAAATGTTTTTTAAGTTGTCAATAAATGAAGCCGTTCTCTTATCCATAAACAACAACAACAATCTGTGATTCAGGACTCCAGGATGTCTAGCTGATGTATTTAATAATCTGACAGATCCTTACCTTGTCTTAGTAGGCTGATTTCCGTCTCCAAACCCAGCAGGTTGTGTCATAGAGTGGTCACTCTTCATGGAGACACCGCTGGGTCCAGGGGGGTCTGCTCTCTCCTGCTGGACTCTTCTAGATAATTTTAGATTCAAAGGTTTTATTGTTTTTCAAGTCATTACGTTGTAGAGATACATTAAAAGTAGTTTAGGGCATAAAGTAGTCGTATTTTAAAGTTAAACGCTGGATATAATGGATTCATGAGTTGTTAACGTCCTTTTCGCCGTGCGTTCATATCTAAATAGGTTCTACTCTCCCCTCCATGGAGCGGTCTAGAAGAGGAAGGTTCTCAGGCGGACAGCTGGCCTAAGGAAGTGTTCCATGTAGAGGCTGGGCTACAGACCCAGCCCTCCACTCCCTGACTTTAACTGACACCCAGGGTCCTGGATGGCATCCTCCATTGATTAGGCCTGTCCTTGGAATGCTTGGAATTTGCGGTCGGCTTAGCTCAGGAGGTAGAGCAGTTGTCTTGTAACTGAAAGGTTGCTAGATCAATCTCCAGCTCCTCCTAGCTGAGTTGTGTTGATGTGTCCCTGAGCAAGACACTCAACCCTAACTTTTCCTGACGAGCTGGCTGTCGCCTTGCATGGTTGACTCTGCCGACGGTGTGTCAATGTGTGTATTAACTGATGTAAGTCGCTTTGGATAAAAGCGGCTGCTAAATGCCCTAATTGTAATTTGTGACCAGAACCCTGCCTGTGAATGGAGGTAGTTTAGTGTTTAACCAGAACCCTTTCTGTGAATGGAGGTATTTTAGGGTTTAACCAGAACCCTGCCTGTGAATAAAGGTATTTTTGGGTTCAACCGTATCGCCCCCTTTTAAACCTGCTACATTGTGATCCTTACAGATAGCTACAGCCAGCGATCTTAGCAAGAAAATGCTGATAACGTATCTCCTTGTTTAAGACCTTATTCAAGTAGAAGGAGAAGATATCGTACAGTTTGTGAGCCGCTGGGCTAATAAATATTGGGCTGAATCAAACGTTTTTTAAGTTGTCAATAAATGAAGCCGTTCTCTTCTAGATAAACAACAACAATCTGTGATTGAGGACTCTAGTGTGTCTGGCTGATGTATTTAATAATCTGACAGATCCTCACCTTGGCTCAGTAGACTGATTTCCATCTCCAAGCCTAGGAGGTTTTGACGTAGAGTGGTCCCTCTTCATGGAGACACCGCTGGGTTCAGGGGGGTCTGCTCTCTCCTGCTGGACTCTTCTAGATAATTTTAGATTCAAATGTTTTATTGTTTTTCAAGTCATTACATTGTAGAGATTCATTAAAAGTAGATTAGGGCATAAAGTAGTCGTATTTTAAAGTTAAACGCTGGATATAATGGATTCATGAGTTGTAAACATCCTTCTAGCTGTGTGTTAATATGTAAATAGGTTCTACTCTCCCCTCCTTGGAGTGGGCTAGAAGAGGTAGGTTCTCAGGCGGCCAGCTGGCCTAAGGAAGTGTTCCATGTAGAGGCTGGGCTACAGACCCAGCCCTCTACGCCCTGACTTTAGTTTACATCCCAACATGACCACCTGAGAGCCAGAATATTTGAATAGTAATGTCTAGCATGTGGATGCCTGGTGTCCAGGTCCATATGTGTTGGTTTAAATCGTGGAACTGTCACGCCGCGCCCTGCTACGCGGTCCACTACCGCCATCTAGTGGCCCATGACGCCGGCGTTCCTTTCCCTCGCACACCTGTCGGCAGTTTGGCAATCATCCCTTCCCTACTTCAGCCTGGGTTATCCGACCAGCCGGCGCCAGTTCATCTTTACCCTTGTCTAGGTAGTATCGATCCCACTAGCGTTATTGAAGCTCTGTCCTCTAGCCTGTTCCCCTTGGTAACGTTCTCTCTCCCTCCTAGTAATCCTCCTGCCACCAAACCCCTGCCTGCCTGACTACCCGCCTGCTGCCGAGCCCTTGTCTGCCTGCCTGCCTGCTCGTTATCCGACCCCCGCCTGTCTGACTCTCCTGCCGGTTCCTGATCACCGCTTGTCTGACTATCCTGCCTGCTCTCCGACCCCCGCCTGTCTGACTCTCCTGCCGGTTCCTGATCCCCGCCTGTCTGACTATCCTGCCTGCTCTCCGACCCCTGCCTGTCTGACTCTCCTGCCGGTTCCTGATCCCCGCCTGTCTGACTATCCTGCCTGCTCTCCGACCCCTGCCTGTCTGACTCTCCTGTTGGTTCCTGATCCCCGTCTGTCTGACTATTCCGCCTGCGTGCCAATAAACCCCGTTCCTTGACCCTGTCTCCGTCTACCTGTGTCCTGCGCTTGGGTCCCTACGCTCGCCCCCTTAACAGGAACACTGTGGCCTCAGCTGGCCAACTGAGTGAGCAGAACGTCTGCGTTAGAACCGGTCTCAGTTGGAGGGATATTACAAAGAGGAATAAAGGGCAGGCGAAATGTTTGCAAAGTAAGTGAAAAATGTTGATGTCTGTCCTTCAAATTAGTTCCTTAGCTTTGTTATACCTTTTTATTCTATGCTTTCTGACTGACTGGTAGTTTTCCCAGACCTCTGCCTGTGAATAAAGGTCGTTTAGGGTTTAACCGTATCGCTCCCTTTAAAACCTGCTACATTGTGATCCTTACAGAAAGCTACAGCCAGCGATCTTAACAAGAAAGGCTGATAAAGGATCTCCTTGTTTAAGACCTTCTTCATGAAAAGGAGAATTGATCAAACAGTTTGTGAGCCACTGGGTTAATAAATGTTGGGCTGAGTCAAACATTTTTTAAGTTGTCAATAAATGAAGCTGTTCTCTTCTCCATAAACGACAAGAACAATCTGTGATTCCTTGAAACTGACCATTTTCCTGTTGAGTGATCTGACAGGTACCATCATCATCAAAGCGCTTTGAGTACGAGAAAAGCTCTAAATAAATTGAATTTATTATAATTATTATTATTATTATTACTATTATCATACAGTGGTCACTCTTCATGGAGACCCATCTGGGTCCAGGAGAGTCTTCTCTCTCCTGCTGTTCTAGGCTTCAATACAACACACAGAGCTTTTACTTTTACTAATGATGGTATCATCATGTATCACTGCTGAGTTCTGAGATGAACAACAGCCATAGATAGTTAGAGGTCTGCTCTGACTATTGGATGTGAAGCCTGGACAGACAAAACTTTATCAACAGTTTGAAGGTCCACAACTATTTTGTTTTCTCCTGACTTGTTATGTCTTAAAGGTTGTATCAGTGATTCTAGGCCGAAACATAAAGGAACACATTAATCTGATCTTTCCTCACGATTCGCTGGCTGCCCGCCCCATAAGCACACAAAAACAAATGGTACTACCAACCACTCAAAACCAAAATAAATGCTATTACAACCAGTCACCGACAAGTGGTGGGTGTTAGGGAGTTTTGCGCTGCGTTCATGATAGTTTTTACTGGATACACAAAACATGGAAGGGAGGGTTGAGCTGTTTGTTTGGGATTTCGCTTCAATACCAACAGAAGTGACGTCACCCAACATCGATGATACATCCTTTAATGATCAGGGGCAGATTTAGAAAATGGCCTTTAAGGGCTGCAGTCCCAGGCCTCGCCACCAGGGTTAGGACCCAGGGTTGGAAAACGGGTTAGAGAGAGCACAGAAAATAATTGCGAAAATGTCTGGTCAAAGAAAACATGAGAGTAGGGCCCAAAAAGAAAATTACAAGCTCTTAAACATTGTTGTGACAGTGTCAGAATTATTAAAGAAGACTCCAAAATTAACAAAAATATGGAGTGCTGCCACGAATCCGCCGGCTAGTCAGCCTGCTGCTGCGGCTACATCTATCACATCTAGCCAACCAGTGCCAGTGCCCTTTCTAACAGTACAAGCTCTGCTGACACAGTTGATGCTGATCCAGAGCCAGGACCAGAGCCAGGTACTTGTTCACAATGGCATGTGTGCAGAGATGAAATGTATGGCTCCCTTAAATGTAAAATAGTTTTAAAAAAGCTTGTTCGTATGTAAGGCTAATTCAAATGTTTTCCACCATGGAGATGTTGCACTTGCACTGTAGGCATATCTGACTGCCTTTTTGTGTGTTTCGGTTTATAAGTAATAATGGCCATTCCCTGGCTATTTCGTTTTTGATTTGGATTTAATTGAAATCGGTGTATATTTACATGATTGGTTTATTAAAGATTACAGTGTATGTCATGGCACATACATTTTGTCCTTGGCTTTAAACTGTCTAATGTGCGATCATATTCATAGAATGGTTATGTCTACTTCAAAGCGCTGATGTGTCAGTGCACGTGCCAAGGGTTTGTTTGCGTGTCATGTGCGTCAGAGCGATATGGGGCCTCCACCTGGTAATTAGCCCCAGGCCCCAAAATTTTTACTCAAGCCCTGTGTCTGATAAAGTAGAGTAATAAACAACCAACTATTTGGTTTTCAACGTTTGTTTGAAACTCCTACCTCTCCTCTCCTGAGCTGCGTCCATCTTTTGGTTCAGGAGGTTGACCCATAGAGTCACTCTTCAAGGAGACACAGCTGGGTCCAGGGGAGTCTGCTCTCTCCTGCTGCTCTGGGCTTCAACACAAAAGACACACAGCTTTTACTCAGACTAATGATGGTGTCATGATGAATGACTGCTGAGCTCTGAGATGGTCAACAGTCACAGACAGTGAGAGATCCTCTTCTTACCTCTCAGCTTTGCTCTGGCGGCCATGTTCCCCAGACAGAGTGGTCTTAGAGGTAGGACCCCCCTCCTCTCTCTCCTCATCCATAGTAGACTGCAGACCTGGATACAAACACAACTACATATTGTTTCTCTGGTCATTCAGCGTTTGGTTATTGCCTGCTTTTATAGAACCTGCTTATTGCCGGTCATTGCTGTTCATTACTGCTCTCAATCTCAACGAGGGGAAAGACGTGGAGACACTGCCCAGTGTTTACTACAAACCACTCATAACTTTATCACTCATAAAGTATGTCTCTCAGGGCTTCATGTGCGTCTGCAGGGGAACCAGAAGACAGATACGCTCACTATGAGGAAATCATCCTCTGAGCTTTTCTGTCCTGTTGAACCAGTCTGACTGACGACCTTAAACTGACTTCCTCATGACGTTGAAATCACAATCAGATCCCCAGATAAGGCTCTCTTCCTCACTCGCAACGACAATAATGACCATAATGAGAATAATACAATTATAATGGCCATTTTAATAACAAAGATAATACTTATTTCTAAATACTTACATACTTAATATACATAATTATTTAACAATAATACTGATTATGATTATTATTACTAATCATTATAAAAGTAATTATAAGAAAAATAATAATAATAATACAATCATAAAATAATCATAATAATCACGCATCTATGTATCATGAATAGTTAGACGATCAATATATACATTTTAATGCCACTAAATGTTGACAAACATAAAAAATACAATGTGAGAATTGTCAAGTGGCTACAGATTAAAAAGCAACAACATTTTCAACCTCAAACGTTTTCATAAATTTTCATAAACTCAATTTATTAATAATGATATGACAGAGCATGTTGACTACCTTGTCTTCTCCCTGCTGTGATGAAGAGCTCAGCACCAAATCGTCCAACACAACAACAAGGAAAGGATGATGTTGTGAACCAACCGGTTGGTTCAGTTCCCCTGCAACCTAACCTCCTCTTTGATTAACCACTTAAAGGCTGTTGTTCTGCGACTTCACTCAGTGATAAAGAATAACCACTTTATTAATATATGAACGATGGACAGAGCTGTGATGTCTAGAAGCTCAGAGAAATACAAAGAGACACTTGGTGGTTCAAACAGCAGGTAGAGACACTCAGTCACTGATGCATCGTCTCACATGTCCTCCTCAGCTACAGAAATGGATTTCATTAACACTGTAATGTTAATTAATGGTTATTTAATGTATGGTAGTGAATGCAGTTATAAGCATTAACTAAAAATGTACTACTAACATTAAACTAATGGTATGGTTACTATTAATTAACATTAGTAAAACAAGTTCTAACCATTATTATATAGCATTAGCATGGGGTTAGGGTTAGAGGGTTAGGGTTTGGGTTTACCCTTATGAACCCTAACCCGATTGATAATATAAAAATTAGTTAACATGAACACTAAATTAAAAAAAAATACTAAATGATAACTAGACCATTAGGTGACTGTTAGCTAATGCTAATAACTGCATTAACTATTGTTAATGAATGGCTAATTAATGCACCCTTATTGAAAAGTGTTCCCATGATTTCCATAAAGAGAGAAATGTAGATAATGTAGAGAATAGAAACAAATGCCCTAGAGAAGGCCTCTCCTGTGTTTTATGTGATCAGTACAATCTCACAAAGATCAAATCCTCACCACACGTTTTCTTCCTCATACCAAACCTGTGGCGGCCGCGCCTCTATTCATAACATCACTCTGTTGAAGCTCAAACACAGAGAGACGTTAGCTGACCTCACTTTAATGTGTTTTCAATTGGAGAGCCATTTTAAAACACAGAAGGTTAAAACAGTACAGGTTTATACCGATTTAGATCTCAGCTTCTTCACTGTTTCAGTTCAATATTAAGAGAAAGAAAAAAAAAGAAGATAATTGTCATTAATGAATATATGTTAAATTATCACAATATTTTTTATGATAACTGAATGTATTAAATAATGTAATCAATAGTCCAAAAGGATGGCAAGTCCATGTCCACTCTAATTCATATCTCCTCGTCTATATCTTGATGGTGGAGTCGGTTTCTCCCTGATGAAGATGTGTCTCATGGTGTCCATGCAGTCGGTCATTAGGGCGGTTCCAGCAGCATATTGGATATTTCCTGGTAAGGCCTTCCACTGGCCAAACTCATGCACATAACACATATCTTCTCGTTAGGAACGGTTTTGTTGGCATCAAGAGGTGCCAAAAACACGGCCTCTTGTGATGTCCCAGTCTCCTCACTCCTACAAGATGGTTTGTAGATGTTTAGAGACGGGACGTCACAAGAGGGCGTGTCATTGAAGGATATACATCCTCTAAGTGGCTCCGAAAAACTACAACCTAAGATGGCTGCCGCACAAGAAGGATCCAAAATGACGCCGTTGTTTTAAGAGCGAAACTACAACATCCATGAAATGGGAGTGGAGAGACAATTCAACAAGGAACAGTGAAACACAAATATAGAAACATCACATTCACAAGAGATGTTAGAGAGAACTACTGTTACCTAGCTGCAAATTGAAGTTGGCTCCACAATGAGCTAGCATCTGGGCTCTTCACCTGGGCTCTTCACGTATATTAATGACACACCTAGATGTGCCTTATTAACTGCTTTATTAGATGTCCCACAATTAACATTAAGCTATTAAATGAACATTTACTCCTAGTGAGAGATGACCTGAAAACCAGTAACGTTACGTCTCCTCGAGCAATGGTTCCACTGGTTCCGGTGGTGAGCCCCTAGATTTGCCTCCTCTCCTAGAGCACTGGTTGAGGTGGTGACACACTGGTGAGACTGGCCTCCTCTCCTAGAGCACTGGTTGAGGTGGTGACGCACTGGTCAGACTGGCCTCCTCTCCTAGAGCACTGGTTGTGGTGGTGGTCAAGTATAGTTCAGATCCTCCTAGGCTGATGTTTGTCCGATGTTATCAGGAGAAGGCAGCGTCACGATCCCAGGAAGACATCAGTGAGACGTATGTTGGCTATCTGGGCATCGATCTCACTTCACAGAGTAAGCAATTATATTCGGCTCCTTAGCTCTAGCATGGTTTGTTTGTCCGAGTTCGTCATGGTAACGACTGGTGGCGTAACTTAGCGGCATGTGAATCAGAATTCATCATTTGGACAAATTAGAAAGTAGACACTACTAGTGGCAATACTCGGTTATAGCACCAACTTTATTTGATTTCTGTTCAAAAAACTACAACCAGAAAGGAGCCGGGTCAAGTTCAATCGATGAGATTAATCACATTCCCTCCAAACATTATTCATGAAAACATTTGTTTTGTAGGTTGAAGAGTAAATCACTCTTTTAAAAAACATATTTAATACACTATCTATACCGATCATGCCCTGTTTGTTCGAGTCAAGGTAAGGACTGTTTAAATCAACATCAACATAATATACAGTGACAGTTCTGTGTTTGTACAAGAATAATCACAAGTATTTTATACAGAAATACTGCAGAATTTATCAATAGAGCGATCAATGAAGATACAAATGTAATAATTACTGATAACTGAATTAATTGAGCATCACTGAAAACACCTTTTTAATATAGCTTTTATCATCTAACGCTCCTCATCTGAACAATTAATATTTAAAACTACAGAAGAGGCTCAATGCGTCGTGAGATTTTTATAAAGCTAGAGGAAGCCAAAGATATGATATTGAGGATAAGAAAATTCCTATGGAGTTAAAGATGTCATACAGAATATATGGATCCTGTTTACTGTGTGTGTGTGTGTGTGTGTGTGTGTGTGTGTGTGTGTGTGTGTGTGTGTGTGTGTGTGTGTGTGTGTGTGTGTGTGTGTGTGTGTGGTGTGTGTGTGTGTGTGTGTGTGTGTGTGTGTGTGTTTGTGTGTGTGGTGGGGAAGCAGCAGCAGGAGCTGAGGGTCTGAGTTGAGTGAGATGTGATCTGTTCACTCTCCTCTCCATTTTGTTTCCACATCGCGTTGGGAACTTCAGTTTCCTCGCAGATCCGTCAGGTGTGTGTGTGTGTGTGTGTGTGTGTGTGTGTGTGTGTGTGTGGTGTGTGTGTGTGTGTGTGTGTGTAACTTTGTCTTTGTGTGAGTAAGTCTGGTATACTTTGTCTCTGTGTGTGTGTGATTGTGTTACTTTGTCTGTGTGTGTGTGTGTTACTTTGTCTCTTTGTGTGTGTGATTGTGTTACTTTATCTGTGTGTGTGTGATTGCGTTACTTTGTCTGTGTGTGTGTGTGTGTTACTTTGTCTGTGTGTGTTACTTTGTCTGTGTGTGTGTGTGTGTGTGTGTGTGTGTGTGTGTGTGTGTGTGTGTGTGTGTGTGTGTGTGTGTGTGTGTGTTACTTTGTCTGTGTGTGTGTGTTACATTGTCTGTGTGTGTGTGTATGTGTGTGTGTGTGTGTGTGTGTGTGTGTGTGTGCGAGTGTCCCTACTAGGGATGGGCATTCGTCGGGGGAATTAACGATCAATTAGTCGATAAATCGTTAATATATATTTTTTTTTGCGTTGCATTGCAACAGTTCAGTACCAGTCGAGGATCCATTCATATGCTTATAGAATTAAGTATTTACATTCAAAATGAAATGAAATTACAAAAACAGTGTGTTTTCCTCATTGGGATCTTTATTAGATGAACAACTCGGTTAAACCTAAACTAAGCAACGGAGCCTGCAGCTCGAAGCCGGCGCTCATAAACATAACTAAAAATAAACACAACCCTAGTTTCTTCCCAAAAAAATAAAAAAAATCATGTTATAACTTAACCAAAAATGTATTATAATTAATTCGGACAGGTTTTGCCAAATGTAACGCAAAATATTTTTTAAAAAGGCAGAGAAAGAAGGCCGAGAACAATGAATTAGGCTTAGTAACAAAGCTTCTGAAAATAGAACCAGTAACTCATACAACTTCAGCACCAGTCTACGGATTTGTGTTAAGAAAGATGAGCATGTTGACATGCTCCAGGGTCAGACGCGACCGCAGCCTGGAGACCGTCAGTCCAGCCGCCGAAAACACCCGCTCTGAGGGGACCGACGCTGCCGTGATGCACAAATACCTCCGTGCTCACTTGGCAAAGCGGGGGAACAAATTTCCACCAGCTGTAGAGGTGCAATCCAGGGCCTCAGAAAGTTCTTTATTTCTGCTTCGATGCCAACCTCGCCTTGAGTGGTATTGAGTCGATTCAGATCGGGTGAAAATAAGTGTACTGAAAGGAATCTATCGCGAAGTGTGTGGCGAATGTACACTTTTCGTACTCAACGTCATCTTAGCTACGTAGCGGAAGAGGGCGGAGCCAGGCTGAGCCAAAGTCGGCGCATTTTCCACATAGCCTGCATTAATAGTCATTTTGTAGTTTTTATAGTATTATAGTTTTTATAGCTGCTAGGCGTAAAGAGTTCACCGCACAAAGCGGGATGTTTATTGCGGGGGAGGAGCCCGCAAATTTAAATAATACCCCCGTGTGGTAAAATGTTTAATTGCACACGGCATCGATGAAAAATGTTCGTAATCGACGAAATTCTTAACGATCAATTAGTCGATCGTCGATTAATCATGCCCATCCCTAGTCCCTACAACAGACACAGAGACCCTGAGGTACCAGGCCTCATGAACCCAAACCCAGGGAGGAGGTCCTCCTCGGTGAAGGTGCACTGGAAGGTGTGGATGTGTGTCAGTGTGTCTGAGGACCCTCCTCCACCTGGGGACACTCTGTAGAAGGACAGAGTGCCAGCAGGCCGGTCCAGATACACTCCTACTCTGTTAGAGCCAGCGGAGGGAAGGCGTTTGTCTTTACACATATTATTGTGCCATGCAGAGTAACCATCATCATCACAATCAAGAAACCAGGACTTGTCGTTCCCTCCAAGCCAGCTGTCAACACCCATTCCTCTCCTTGTGATTCCTCTGTATGTCACTCCTACAGAAACACCTCCTTTCCTCTCTACCTCCCAGTAACAGCGGCCAGACAGAACCTCTCTACCCAACACCTGGTACTGGGATTCAAATCTCTCTGCGTGATTTGGATACGACTGCTTCTCTTCAACCCGTGTCACCTTTCTTTTGCCCTCAGACAGAGAGAGTCGTCTGTGGGCTGTGTTTGGGTTCAGTTTGAGTTCACAGGCATCTGAGGGGAGAACAAGACATGATTAGGGGCTGAAAATATACATTTAAATTGATCCCTAAATAAATAATAATTTCACAATAGTTAAATGAAGGTAGTATCTACACTACTACGAATACCACCACTTCAAATAATAGTACTTTATGTGTTCATGTTATAACAAATATATATAGATAATTCTGCTAATGGTGTCGAATTGTTGGACTTAAAGAGAAACTTGCGAATAGGCCTCTCTGGGAAATAACTCTGGGAAAAGATAATTAAATAGGCCTATACAACAATTATGTTCTTTATTTCACCCCTTCAAAAACTTAAATGTCCCTCCTATTAACACAAGGCACAAGAGAGTCATATTATTACCTATACATACAAACAACAAAAAAAAACCTTTCATACATGGCTGTTATTATTGTTAGTACTATTACTACTATTCTTATTATATGAAAAGTAGTAATCCTAACTCTGTGACACTTACACTTCTTTAGAGCTGGTTTCATCCTCCTCTCTCCACTGTGCTCCAAACTGGGGAGACAAAGAGAGAGCAGCATGTTGTCTTTAAACAGGAAACATTATTCACATTAGGGATGGAGTGATTTTTCGATCGGATCATCTATCGGCGATCGAAGGGAGGATCGTGATTTTTTCTTTCAAATGGCGATCTTTTAATAATTTACTGCCATTCGATGTTGAAGAAATAATCTCTACAACCTGCGCCCTACTGTGTACTTGAAAATGTTTCTGGTGGAGCAACACGTCTGCATACAGAGCCCTTTGATCGGTGCAACTGAGGACTGAATATTAAACCCTTAATTACAACCCTGTTGCGCTTTTTTTTCCTTCTCACTTTTTTTCGGAGGTCCGCGCCACGGACGCAAGCTCCCTTTTTCACGTCTCCTCTGTTCTTCATATTCTTGCTTGCTTACCAAACACTTTTCTCTGTGCGCCACAAGTAGTGTGCTATATTATCTTTCTTTTTAATCACAAAATATAATAATTCACGCGTACATTTGAACAACAAGTAACTTTTACTTTTACACGGCACATTTATATCGAGAGATCAGCCTGCGTAAATGAAATGCTCCTCACAGGTTTTCTCATAGGCTGCCTTAGGTCTTTAGGCTCAGCGTTGACATCCGGGTAAAACTTAAAATGTGCCCAAATAGCCGATTTTGCGTTCTTTTTTGGCACCAAATTGCTTTCGGCCGTGTTAGCGCCAGGCGAGTTTCTTTTTTGTTTTTTTTTGTTTTTTTTAAGCTGACGTAACTGCGCCCGCCCTCTCAGCCGATCGGATCGCCTATCGCGGCGATCGCCAGTGACTACGATCGCCAGTGACTACGATCGGATGATCTGAAAATAGGGACGATTTCCCATCCCTAATTCACATGTTAACAAACAGAGAGCAGCATGTTGGCTTTAAAAACTGAAATGTTAACATTGTCCCTGAGTTGTGAGCTGTACTCTCCATACCTGAGAGAGTCCAGTCTCCAGTGTGGATCCTCCAGTCCAGCAGAGAGCAGCGCAGCTCCTAAGTCTCCTGGGTGATTGTAGCTTAGGTCCAGCTCTCTCAGATGGGAGGGGTTGGAGCTCAGAGCTGAGGCCAGAGAAGCACAGCCTTCCTGTGTGACCTGGCAGCCAGACAACCTATGCACATACGCGCAGACGCGCACACACACACACACACACACACACACACACACACACACACACACACACACACACACACACACACACACACACACACACACACACACACACACACACACACACACACACACACACACACACACACACACACACACACACCAACTTAACTTAAGATAAAGCAGTAAACCCAGGAAGTGTTTTGTCAACAGGGGAACAGCCCAATTCAAACGTATTGGACATCAGCACCGTTCGCAAACAATTTCTGAATAGTAGAAGAATTTAAATGTATGCTGTGTAATAAACAGACCTAATGCCCAGGGGGCAAACTATAAGAACAGAAAAGTCCAGACGATGTTTAGTTAAGTGTCATGAAACCAGGGAACGTGCAGACGCATGGACCAGAGAAGGTCCTCTGGTTAATAATGGAGGGATGCTGAGAGCGCGACACATGTATGCAGGAGTTTGAGCACGGATACAGTTTGAGGGGCAGGCTATCAGAGAATTAGATAATCTTGAATCTCATAATTTATCACAACAGCTGACAGGGGTGGCTTCTTACAAATTACTACTTCTACATTTATATGGTTTTCATGTACAATATTATAGATGCACCAATATTTATACAACAAATAGCAGATACAGATAGTGTAGGTGGTAATGTTTGGAAATCAGGGAATCCTCCACCATGGACGTGGTTACACATGGTCCACCATAATTCACACCCTACTGATACCTTCATTAACACATTGAATAATGTTATTATAATGCCAAAAACAAAGAGTGGGTCACATTATTCCTATGAAATATTAATGTATATAAATTTAATTGATTGAGTGAAAACATTGAGTAAAACTGACCTCAGAGTTTCCAGTGTACAGTTTAGACTCCCCAGTCCAGCAGAGAGCAGCTTCACTCCTGAATCCTGCAGATCATTGGTACTCAGGTCCAGCTCTCTCAGACTAGAGGAGTTGGAGCTGAGAACTGTGGCCAGAGCTTCACAGCATCTCTCCGACAGATGACAGCCACTCAGCCTTCAAACAAAATAACCAGACAGGAACGTGTTATTCTTCAGAACTGATATCAACCAACCTCATTTAAGTGACGTCAGTTAATCTTTCATAAAACAATTCAAAAACATTTGCAGCATATTACTATGGCTCTTTATACTTATATGTCATTAGTGTGTATATTTGTTATGTGTGCAACTACAGATATGTTTTGTTTATTATTATTAGTTTACATTGTAGTATTATTTGTGATGTATCTATTGTATTACAGGTTATAAGTACATCTACAAAGATGTTGTGTATCTTAACATTTATATTGTAGTATTATGTATATTGTGTTTGGTGTTTTGTAATCCATGTTATTAGTGAACCTACAAAAAGGTTTTGCATGTTATTATCATGTTCACATTCTAATATAATGTATATTGTGTTGTGGATTGTAATACATGTTATCGGTGAACCTACAGAGATGTTTTGGAGGCTTTGACCACTGGCAGCAGCCTCAGAAGACCCTCCTCTGAAGCAGAGTATTTCTTGAGGTCAAACACATCCAGCTCCTCATCTGATGACAGTAAGATGAAGACTAGAGCTGACCACTGAGCAGGAGAGAGAGATTCTCTGGAGAGTCTTCCTGATGTCAGGTACTGTTGGATCTCCTCCACTAGAGAACAGTCATTCAGCTCATTCAGACAGTAGAACAGATTGATGCTTCGCTCTGGAGAGAGATCTCCACTTATTTTCTTCTTGATGTATTTCACTGTTCCCTGATTGGTCCAGGAGTTACTTACTGTTTGTCCAAGCAGACCACGTATGAGATTCTGATTGGTCTCTAGAGAGAAGCCCAGGAGGAAGCGGAGGAACAAGTCCAGGTGTCCATTCTCACTCTGTAAGGCCTTGTCAACAGCACTCTGGTAGAGGAGATCAAACTTATTTCCAAAGAAATAAGACCACCAGCTGAGTGGTTCTTTTGAGAGCAGATTGACACCAGTCTCGATGAAAGTCAGGAAGACATACAGGGCAGCCAGAAACTCCTGGATGCTCAGATGGACAAAGCAGAACACATTGTCCTGGTATAGCACACACTCCTCTTTAAAGATCTGGGTGAACACTCCTGTATACTCTGAGGCTGCTCTGATATCGATGCCACACTCTGCCAGGTCTGCCTCGTAGAAGATCAGGTTGCCTTTCTCCAGCTGGTTAAAAGCAAGCTTTCCCAGAGAAACAATGATCATCCTGCTCTCTGAACTAGAGTGTGAATCTGTTTCAGCTCTCCCATCATATTTCTTGCTCCCCTGTATGGACTGAGACCTCAGGAAATGGATGTACATATGAGTCACGTTCTTGGGCACCTCTTCTCCTGTCTGGGCTGTTTCGAAGAAGTCCTCCAGAACTTTTGCAGTGATCCAACAAAATAGCGGGATGTGACACATGATGTAGAGGCTTCGTGATGTCTTGACGTGGGAGATGATTTTGCTGGCCAGCTTCTCTTCTCTGAATCTCCTCCTGAAATACTCCTTCTTGTGTGGGTCGGTGAACCCTCTCACCTCTGTCACCATGTCAACACACTCAGCAGGGATTTGATTGGCTGCCGCAGGGCGTGTGGTTATCCAGATTTGAGCGGAAGGAAGCAGTTTGCCCCTGATGAGGTTTGTCAGAAGCACATCCACCGAGGTGGACTTTGTGACATCAGTCCAGGTCGGGTTGTACTTGAAGTCCAGAGGAAGTCGACACTCATCCAGACCATCCAAGATGAAGACAACTTGGAACCGGTCATATCTGGTGATTTTTGCTATTTTGGTTTCAATAAAGAAGTGTTGTAGAAGTTCCACCAAGCTGAACTTTTTATTTTTCAGTAAATTCAGCTCTCTGAAACTGAATGGAAATGTGAACTCTATGTCGTGGTTGGTTTTGCCTTCAGCCCAGTCCAGAGTGAACTTGTGTGATAGGAGGGTTTTACCAATGCCTGCCACTCCAGTTGTCATTATTGTCCTGATTGGTTGATCCTTTCCAGCTAAAGGTTTAAAGATGTCTTCACATTTAATGGGTGTTTCCTCCTTTGCTGGTTTCCTGGAAGCTGTTTCAATCATTCTGACCTCATGCTCCTTGTTGACCTCTCTAATGCCTCCCTCTGTGATGCAAAGCTCTGAGTAGATCTCATTCAGAGGTCTTGACTCTCCTGCTTTAGCGAGTCCCTCAAACACACACTGGGTCTTCTGCTTCAGATGAGACTTGATTCTAAGTTGGCACTCAGCAGCAACTGTTTCTAAAAAAACAACAGAAGAATCAAAGTCTGAAAATTGTACTGATCTTTTAGAGCGGAGTATCTTGCTACAATGTTACAAAATAAGAGCATTTTTTTCTTATCTGATTGAAGAAAATATTATTATCTCAATGCTATGTTTCAAAATAAGGGTATCCTTCTAATCTGTTTTCAAAATAAGAGTATCTTACTGCACCACAGTGCGTCAGCCAGCTTCTCCTGCTTCAACTGCTTCATGCAGTGCAGTGTGATGTCTACCACTCCCTCTCTGGCGCGCCTCCTATGCTGTTCTTCCTCACCATCCACCACCTCTTCCTCCTCCTCCCTCTGGCTCTCTGAGCATTGTGGGTGATCAGGGAAGAGAACCCTCCAGAGCTTCTCCATCTCCTTGTCTAGAAAAGCATGTGCGTTCTCCTTGATCCTCTGGAACAGAACAAACATCAATTAGAACTTTACTCTGAACTAACTGAGGACATCATAACTGTCTTGGATTCACATCCTGCTAGTCTGAAGAGGGAAGCCTCGCGATTGTTAGCTCCAGGAGAGATGTTGTTCACTATCATAACTAAACTCAGGGATGTACATTTACACACCTTCAACTCTGTGTGCTGCGGCTGTACAGACGGACCACCGGTAACCTTCGACCACACCTGTGGTCTGCAGACGACAAACACAAACACACAAAAAGCATGAACATCACTTTGAAGCCTGCTCATACTATTGGATTGAAGTCTGGAGATACCACCAAGCTGGGTCCAGGGTAGCCTGCCCTCTCCTGCTGGACTCTTCTAGAACCTTTTTTTGCAATAATTTATTTATTGATTGCTTTTACACAGGTAATAATCAGAGGACATTGAGGGTATACTATTTTTTAATTGACCTTATCTCTCTAAGGTACACATGCCTCATATGTACGACCATACTGTCAGGGTTGTTTATGATTTGCTCCACAGACATTGGGTCTTAGACAGGTGCGGGCATGGCGAGCGGAGCTGGGCACCGCAACGGGGCACACCGGGGCCTCATCAACTCATCCCACACTCTTTCTTAAGCCTGGCGGGGACTGCTCGTCGGCGCCAGATTATTCCGTCTCATTTGGTACTAGGCCTATGGCGGGGACTGCTCTCGGCAGTTATCCGTCTCATTTGGTACTTTGGCTGACGAGCTCCTGTCTTCGCCTAGCCCGCTGGATATCTTTTGAGTTCCCTTTTGACAATAAACTTTGGATTGTCCGAACTGCCTCTGTCTCTGCATCCGGGGTCCAAACTAACATTTCCGCTAACCGTAACAAATACATTATAACATGAAACAAAAAACTTAAACAATGCAAAATTGAATCGTGCAAAATCAGAAAATAATGAAAATAAAGAAATAAAGAAAGAGGAGCTGGTGGCCAGTGAAAGTTATTACATTATTGTATCCAATAAAAGTAGTTTAGGGCATAAAGTATTCATATTTTAAAGTTAAACGCTCAATATAATGGATTCATGAGCTGGAAACGTCCTTCTAGCTGTGTTTTCATCTGTAAATAGGTTCTACTCTCCCCCAGAACCTGCATATTTGAATGATAAAGTCTAGTATTTGGATGCTTTGTGTCCAGGTCCATATGTGTTGGTTTAAATAGTGGAACTCTGTGGCCTCAGCTGGCCTACTGAGTGAGCAGAACGTCTGCGTTAAAACAGGTCTCAGTTGGAGGGATTTCCAAAGTGGAATGAAGTTCAGCTGAAATGTTTGTCAAATAGGTTCCTTAGCTTTGTAATACCCTTCTTTGCTTTCTGAATGAAAATGTAGTTTTCCTAGACCCCTGCCTTTGAATGGAGGTAGTTTAGGGTTTAACCAGAACCCTGCCTGTGAATGGAGGTAGTTTAGGGTTTACCCCAGAACCCTGCCTGTGAATGGAAGTAGTTTAGGGTTTACCAGAACCCTGCCTTTGAATGGAGGTAGTTTAGGGTTTACCCCAGAACCCTGCCTGTGAATGGAGGTAGTTTAGGGTTTACCAGAACCCTGCCTGTGAATGAAGGTATTTCAGGGTTTAACCGTATCGTTCACTTTAAAACCTGCTACATTGTGATCCTTACAGGTAGCTACAGCCAGCGCTCTTAAAGGTCACATGGCATGAAAAGGAACCCGCCGGAGTCCCGCTGCCTCCGAGGCAACACTGCCGTAGCAGCGGGCAGCGGGCAGAGGGCAGAGGGCAGCGGGCAGCGGGCAGAGGGCAGAGGGCAGTGGGCAGAGGGCAGTGGGCAGATGGGCAGTGGGCAGTGGGCAGTGGGCAGAGGGCAGATGGCAGTGGGCAGAGGGCAGAGGGCAGTGGGCAGTGGGCAGAGGGCAGAGGGCAGTGGGCAGATGGCAGTGGGCAGTGGGCAGTGGGCAGAGGGCAGTGGGCAGTGGGCAGAGGGCAGTGGGCAGATGGCAGTGGGCAGAGGGCAGCGGGCAGCGGGCAGAGGGCAGAGGGCAGTGGGCAGAGGGCAGTGGGCAGATGGCAGTGGGCAGAGGGCAGTGGGCAGGGGCAGCGGGCAGAGGGCAGAGGGCAGCGGGCAGCGGGCAGAGGGCAGTGGGCAGTGGGCAGAGGGCAGTGGGCAGATGGCAGTGGGCAGTGGGCAGTGGGCAGTGGGCAGTGGGCAGAGGGCAGTGGGCAGAGGGCAGTGGGCAGATGGCAGTGGGCAGTGGGCAGTGGGCAGTGGGCAGTGGGCAGTGGGCAGTGGGCAGTGGGTAGAGGGCAGTGGGCAGTGGGCAGTGGGCAGCGGGCAGTGGGCAGTGGGCAGCTCGTTAAGACCTTCTTCATGTCAATAGAGAAGATATCATACAGTTTGTGAGCCACTGGGTTAATAAAGCTGTAAATAAACAAAGCCGTTCTCTTCTTGATGAACAACCATCTGTGATTGAGGACTCTAGGATGTCTGCCTGATACATTTAATAATCGGACAGATCCTTACCTTGGCTCAGTAGGCTGATTTCCATCTCCAAGCAAAGGAGGGTGTTCCATAGAGTGTTCACTTTAAAACCTGCTACATTGTGATCCTTACAGGTAGCTACAGCCAGCGCTCTTAAAGGTCACATGGCATGAAAAGGAACCCGCCGGAGTCCCGCTGCCTCCGAGGCAACACTGCGTAGCAGCGGGCAGCGGGCAGAGGGCAGAGGGCAGCGGGCAGCGGGCAGAGGGCAGAGGGCAATGGGCAGAGGGCAGATGGCAGTGGGCAGTGGGCAGTGGGCAGTGGGCAGAGGGCAGATAAGCAGTCAGGGGCAGAGGGCAGAGGGCAGTGGGGCAGTGGCCAGAGGGCAGAAGGGCAGTGGGCAGTATGGCCAGTGGGGCAGTGGGCAGTGGGCAGAGGCAGCAAGTGGGCAGATGGCAGTGGGCCAGAGAGGCAGCGGGCAGCGGGCAGAGGGCAGAGGGCAGTGGGCAGAGGCAAGTGGGCAGGATTGCAGTGGGCACAAGAGGCAGAGGAGCAGGGCCAGTGGGCAGCGGGCAGAGGCAAAGCAGAGGGACAGCAGGCAGCGGGCAAGAGGGCAGAGGGCAGAGGGCAGTGGGCAGATGGCAGTGGGCAGAGGGCAGTGGGCAGATGGCAGTGGGCAGAGGGCAGTGGGCAGTGGGCAGTGGGCAGTGGGCAGTGGGCAGAGGGCAGATGGCAGTGGGCAGAGGGCAGTGGGCAGTGGGCAGTGGGCAGTGGGCAGAGGGCAGTAGGGCAGAGGGCAGTGGGCAGTGGGCAGTGGGCAGCGGGCAGTGGGCAGTGGGGCAGCTCGTTAAGACCTTCTTCATGTCAATAGAGAAGATATCATACAGTTTGTGAGCCACTGGGTTAATAAAGCTGTAAATAAACAAAGCCGTTCTCTTCTTGATGAACAACCATCTGTGATTGAGGACTCTAGGATGTCTGCCTGATACATTTAATAATCGGACAGATCCTTACCTTGGCTCAGTAGGCTGATTTCCATCTCCAAGCAAAGGAGGGTGTTCCATAGAGTGGTGGCTCTTCATGGAGACACTGCTGGGTTCAGGGGGGTCTGCTCTCTCCGGCTGGACTCTTCTAGATATTTTTAGATTCAAATGTTTTATTGCTTTTCAAGTTATTATAAGTTGTTATATTATGATACGTCCAGGTCCATATGTGTTGGTTTAAATAGTGGACCACTGTGGCCTCAGCCGGCCTACTGAGTGAGTAGAACATCTGCATTAAAACAGGTCTCAATTGGAGGGATCTCCAGAGTGGATTGCTGGGCATGTTGGCTAAGTACGTAGAAAGACTAAACCGTTTGTCCTTCTTGTAAGTCCCTCAGCTATCTAACACCTTTTTTATCCATGTTTTCCAATGACCGCTTGAAATTGCATCTCCTTAAAAAGCAGGTCCAACAAGACCTGCCTCATGTTGAAGGAGAGGAGATCAGATAATGCGCCATGGAGCTACACATGATGGATCTATGGATGCTGGACTGTGTTTTTTGGTAACTTTCAGATTACAAGATTCGAGCAATTTAAGTCTTTCCTTGAAATGGACCCTTCTGCTGTTGAGGGATCTGGGTATTTGATATTCAGACAGATCCTTACCTTGGCTCAATAGATTGATGTCCATCCTTAAACCTAACAGGCTCTGTCATATTGCATTCGCTCTTCATGGAGTCACAGCTGGGTCCAGGGGAGTCTGATTTCTCCTGCTGCTCTGGGCTTCAACACAAAACACACACACAACTTTAGTTTGATTTTGTTTCTGCTTACTTGTTATGTCAGTCTGATCAGTTGGAACATGGACAATCAAGTAGTTTACAATGTCTATTTGAACCTCCTACCTCTCCTCTCCTGAGCTGCTTCCATCTTCCGGTTCATGAGGTTGACCCATAGAGTGGTCACTCTTCAAGGAGACACAGCTGGGTCCAGGGGAGTCTGCTATCTCCTGCTGCTCTGGGCTTCAACACAAAAGACACACATATTTTACTCAGACTAATGATGATGTTGTGATGAATCACTGCTGCATTCTGAGATGGACATCAGTCAAAGCAGTAAGAGATCTGCTCTGATTATTGGTTAAAACTTTATCAACAGAGTTTGAAGGTCCTCATCCATTTTTTTGAAGGTCCTCTAACTATTTAGTTTCTCCATACTTGTAATGTCTGATCAGTAGAGTCTGACTACAACCAACTGGTCTGTTTTCATTGTCTGTTTGAAACTCCTACCTCTCCTCTCCTGAGCTGCGTCCATCTTTTGGTTCAGGAGGTTGACCCATAGAGCGGTCACTCTTCAAGGAGACACAGCTGGGTCCAGGGGAGTCTGCTCTCTCCTGCTGCTCTGGGCTTCAACACGACACACACAAAGCTTTACTCAGACTAATGTCAAGATGTATCACTGCTGAGATATGAGATGAACAACAGTCACAGATAGTTAGAGATATGCTCTGTTCATTGGATGTGAAGCCTGGACAGACAAAACTTTGTCAACCTTTTGAAGGTCCACAAATATTTTGTTTCTCCTGACTTGATATGTCGGTCTGATCAGTTGAGTCATCAACAATCAACAAGTCAGTTTTCAACGTCTATTTAAAACTCCTACCTCTCCTTTCTAGAGGGGCTTCCATCTTTTCGTTCAGGAGGTTGACCCATAGAGTCGGTCAATCTTCATGGAGGCACAGCTGGGTCCAGGGGAGTCTGCTCTCTCCTGCTGCTCTGGGCTTCAACACAAAACACACACAGCTTTTACTCAGACTAATGATGATGTCATGATGTATCACTGCTGAGATCTGAGATGAAAAAGAGTCATAGACAGTTGGAGATCTGCTCGGTTCATTGGATGTTAAGCCTGGAGAGACCAAACGAGTTTGAAGGACCACCATTTTTTTTTTGTTTCTCCTAACTTGTTTTGTCTGATCTGATCAGTAGAGGCTGATAAAAACCAACAGCTCTGTTTGAAACTCCTACCCCTCCTCTCCTGAACTGCGTCCATCTTCCGGTTCATGAGGTTGACCCATAGAGCCGTCACTCTTCAAGGAGACACAGCTGGATCCAGGAGAGTCTGCTCTCTCCTGCTGCTCTGGGCTTCAACACAAAACACACACATATTTTACTCAAACTAATGATGATGTTGTGATGAATCACTGCCGAGTTCTTAGATGGACGTCAGTCAAAACAGTAAAAGATCTGCTCTGATTATTGGTGAAAACTTTATCAACAGAGTTTGAAGGTCCTCAACTATTTAGTTTCTCCATACTTGTAATGTCTGATCAGTAGAGTCTGACTAAAACCAACTGGTCTGTTTTCATCGTCTGTTTGAAACTCCTACCTCTCCTCTTCTGAGCTGTGGCCATCTTTTGGTTCAGGAGGTTGACCCATAGAGCGGTCAATCTTCAAGGAGTCACAGCTGGGTCCAGGGGAGTCTGCTCTCTCCTGCTGCTCTGGGCTTCAACACAACACACACAACCTTAGTTTGAAAGTCCAAAACTATTTTGTTTCTCCTGAATTATTGTGTCAGTCTGATCTGTTGAGTCATAAACAATCAACGAGTTGGTTTTCAACGCCTATTTGAAACTCCTACCTCTCCTCTCCTGAGCTGTGTCCATCTTTTGTTTCAGGAGGTTGACCCATAGAGTGGTCACTTTTCAAGAAGACACAGCTGGGTCCAGGGGAGTCTGCGCTCTCCTGCTGCTCTGGGCTTCAACACAAAACACAGAGCTCTACTCAGATTAATGATGTTGTCATGATGTATCACGGCTGAGATCTGAGATGAACAACAGTAACAGATAGTTGGAGATCTGCTCTGATTATTGGATTTGAAGGCTGGACAGACAAAACTTTATCTACAGTTTGAAGGTCCACAACTATTTTGTCTCTCCTGACTTGTTTTGTCAGTCTGATCAGTTGAGGCAAAAACAATCAAGTAGTTTACAACGTCTATTTGAAACTCCTACCCCTCCTCTCCTGAGCTGCGTCCATCTTTTGGTTCAGGAGGTTGACCAATAGAGCTGTCAATCTTCAAGGAGACACAGCTGGGTCCAGGGGAGTCTGCTCTCTCCTGCTGCTCTGGGCTTCAACACAAAACACACACATATTTTAGTAGGACTAATGATGATGTTGTGATGAATCACTGCTGCGTTCTGAGATGGACATCAGTCAAAACAGTAAGAGATCTGCTCTGATTATTGGTTAAAACTTTATCAACAGAGTTTGAAGGTCCTCATCCATTTTTTTGAAGGTCCTCAACTATTTAGTTTCTCCATACTTGTAATGTCTGATCAGTAGAGTCTGACTACAACCAACTGGTCTGTTTTCATTGTCTGATTGAAACTCCTACCTCTCCTCTCCTGAGCTGCGTCCAACTTCTGGTTCAGGAGGTTGACCCATATCTTCAAGGTCAATCTTCAAGGAGACACAGCTGGGTCCAGGGGAGTCTGCTCTCTCCTGCTGCTCTGGGCTTCAACACGACACACACAAAGCTTTACTCAGACTAATGTCAAGATGTATCACTGCTGAGATATGAGATGAACAACAGTCACAGATAGTTAGAGATATGCTTTCTTCATTGGATGTGAAGCCTGGACAGACAAAACTTTGTCAACCTTTTCAACGTCTACAAATATTTTGTTTCTCCTGACTTGATATGTCGGTCTGATCAGTTGAGTCATCAATAATCAACAAGACAGTTTTCAACGTCTATTTAAAACTCCTACCTCTCCTTTCTAGAGGGGCTTCCATCTTTTCGTTCAGGAGGTTGACCCATAGAGTGGTCAATCTTCATGGAGGCACAGCTGGGTCCAGGGGAGTCTGCTCTCTCCTGCTGCTCTGGGCTTCAACACAAAACACACAGCTTATACTCAGACTAATGATGATGTCATGATGTATCACTGCTGAGTTCTGAGATGAACAACAGTCATAGACAGTTGTAGATCTGCTCAGATCATTGGATGTTAAGCCTGGAGAGACAAAACGAGTTTAAAGGACCACAATTTTTTTTTGGTTCTCCTGATTTGTTTTGTCTGGTTTGATCAGTAGAGGCTGATAAAAACCAACGGGTCTGTTTGAAACTCCTACCTCTCCTCTCCTGAGCTGCGTCCATCTTCCGGTTCAGGAGGTTGACCCATAGAGCGGTCACTCTTCAAGGAGACACAGCTGGGTCCAGGGGAGTCTGCTCTCTCCTGCTGCTCTGGGCTTCAACACAAAACACACACATATTTTACTCAGACTAATGATGGTGTTGTGATGAATCACTGCCGAGTTCTGAGATGGACATCAGTCAAAGACAGTTAGAGATCTGCTCTGATTATTGATGAAAACTTTAAGTCCTCAACTATTTGGTTTCTCCATACTTGTAATGTCTGATCAGTAGAGTCTGACTACAACCAAGTGGTCTGTTTTCATCGTCTGTTTGAAACTCCTACCTCTCCTCTCCTGAGCTGTGTCCATCTCTTGGTTCAGGAGGTTGACCCATAGAGCGGTCAATCTTCAAGGAGACACAGCTGGGTCCAGGGGAGTCTGCTCTCTCCTGCTGCTCTGGGCTTCAACACAACACACACAACCTTAGTTCGAAAGTCCAAAACTATTTTGTTTCTCCTGAATTATTGTGTCAGTCTGATCTGTTGAGTCATAAACAATCAACTAGTTGGTTTTCAACGCCTATTTGAAACTCCTACCTCTCCTCTCCTGAGCTGTGTCCATCTTTTGGTTCAGGAGGTTGCCCAATAGAGCGGTCACTCTTCAAGAAGACACAGCTGGGTCCAGGGGCGTCTGCTCTCTCCTGCTGCTCTGGGCTTCAACACAAAACACACAGCTTTTACTCAGACTAATGATGGTGTTGTGATGAATCACTGCTGAGATCTGAGATGAACAACAGTAACAGATAGTTGGAGATCTGCTCTGATTATTGGATGTGAAGGCTGGACAGACAAAACTTTATCTACAGTTTGAAGGTCCACAACTATTTTGTCTCTCCTGACTTGTTTTGTCAGTCTGATCAGTTGAGTCAAAAACAATCAAGTAGTTTACAACGTCAATTCGAAACTCCTACCCCTCCTCTCCTGAGCTGCGTCCATCTTTTGGTTCAGGAGGTTGACCAATAGAGCTGTCAATCTTCAAGGAGACACAGCTGGGTCCAGGGGAGTCTGCTCTCTCCTGCTGCTCTGGGCTTCAACACAAAACACACACATATTTTACTCGGACTAATGATGATGTTGTGATGAATCACTGCTGAGTTCTGAGATGGACATCAGTCAAAGCAGTAAGAGATCTGCTCTGATTATTGGTTAAAACTTTATCAACAGAGTTTGAAGGTCCTCATCCATTTTTTTGAAGGTCCTCAACTATTTAGTTTCTCCATACTTGTAACGTCTGATCAGTAGAGTCTGACTACAACCAACTGGTCTGTTTTCATCATCTGTTTGAAACTCCTACCTCTCCTCTCCTGAGCTGCATCCATCTTTTGGTTCAGGAGGTTGACCCATAGAGCGGTCACTCTTCAAGGAGACACAGCTGGGTCCAGGGGAGTCTGCTCTCTCCTGCTGCTCTGGGCTTCAACACAACACACACACAGCTTTACTCAGACTAACGTCAAGATGTATCACTGCTGAGATCTGAGATGAACAACAGTCACAGATAGTTAGAGATATGCTCTGTTCATTGGATGTGAAGCCTGGACAGACAAAACTTTGTCAAACTTTTGAAGGTCGACAAATATTTTGTTTCTCCTGACTTGATATGTCGGTCTGATCAGTTGAGTCATCAACAATCAACAAGTCAGTTTTCAAAGTCTATGTTAAAACTCCTACCTCTCCTTTCTAGAGGGGCTTCCATCTTTTGGTTCAGGAGGTTGACCCATAGAGCGGTCAATCTTTATGGAGGCACAGCTGGGTCCAGGGGAGTCTGCTCTCTCCTGCTTCTCTGGGCTTCAACACAAAACACACATGGCTTTTACTCAGACTAATGATGATGTCATGATGTATCACTGCTGAGTTCTGAGATGAACAACAGTCATAGACAGTTGTAGATCTGCTCAGATCATTGGATGTTAAACCTGGAGAGACAAAACGAGTTTGAGGGACCACCATTTTTTTTTTGATTCCCCTGACTGGTTTTGTCTGGTCTGATCAGTAGAGGCTGATAAAAACCAACGGGTCTGTTTGAAACTCCTACCTCTCCTCTCCTGAGCCTGCGTCCATCTTCCGGTTCAGGAGGTTGACCCATAGAGCGGTCACTCTTCAAGGAGGCACAGCTGGGTCCAGGGGAATCTGCTCTTTCCTGCTGCTCTGGGCTTCAACACAAAACACACACATATTTTACTCAGACTAATGATGGTGTTGTGATGAATCACTGCCGAGTTCTGAGATGGACATCAGTCAAAGACAGTTAGAGATCTGCTCTGATTATTGGTGAAAACTTTAAGTCCTCAACTATTTTGTTTCTCCATATTTGTAATGTCTGATCAGTAGAGTCTGATTGCAACCAATTGGTCTATTTGAAACTCCTACCTCTCCTCTCCTGAGCTGCGTCCATCTTTTGGTTCAGGAGGTTGACCCATAGAGCGGTCAATCTTCAAGGAGACACAGCTGGGTCTAGGGGAGTCTGCTCTCTCCTGCTGCTCTGGGCTTCAACACAAAACACACAGCTTTTGCTCAGACTAATGATGATGTTATGATGTATCACTGCTGAGATCTGAGATGAACAACAGTAACAGATAGTTGGAGATCTACTCTGATTATTGGATGTGAAAGCTGGACAGACAAAACTTTATCTACAGTTTGAAGGTCCACAACTATTTTGGCTCTCCTGACTTGTTTTGTCAGTCTTATCAGTTGAGTCAAAAACAATCAAGTAGTTTACAAAGTCAATTCGAAACTCCTACCCCTCCTCTCCTGAGCTGCGTTCATCTTTTGGTTCAGGAGGTTGACCAATAGAGCTGTCAATCTTCAAGGAGACACAGCTGGGTCCAGGGGAGTCTGCTCTCTCCTGCTGCTCTGGGCTTCAACACAAAACACACATATTTTACTCAGACTAATGATGATGTTGTGATGAATCACTGCTGAGTTCTGAGATGGACATCAGTCAAAGCAGTAAGAGATCTGCTCTGATTATTGGTTAAAACTTTATCAACAGAGTTTGAAGGTCCTCATCCATTTTTTTGAAGGTCCTCAACTATTTAGTTTCTCCATACTTGTAATGTCTGATCAGTAGAGTCTGACTACAACCAACTGGTCTGTTTTCATCATCTGTTTGAAACTCCTACCTCTCCTCTCCTGAGCTGCGTCCATCTTTTGGTTCAGGAGGTTGACCCATAGAGCGGTCACTCTTCAAGGAGACACAGCTGGGTCCAGGGGAGTCTGCTCTCTCCTGCTGCTCTGGGCTTCAACACGACACACACACAGCTTTACTCAGACTAACGTCAAGAGGTATCACTGCTGAGATCTGAGATGAACAATAGTCACAGATCGTTAGAGATATGCTCTGTTCATTGGATGTGAAGCCTGGACAGACAAAACTTTGTCAAACTTTTGAAGGTCCACAAATATTTTGTTTCTCCTGACTTGATATGTCGGTCTGATCAGTTGAGTCATCAACAATCAACAAGTCAGTTTTCAACGTCTATTTAAAACTCCTACCTCTCCTTTCTAGAGGGGCTTCCATCTTTTGGTTCAGGAGGTTGACCCATAGAGCGGTCAATCTTCATGGAGGCACAGCTGGGTCCAGGGGAGTCTGCTCTCTCCTGCTGCTCTGGGCTTCAACACAAAACACACACAGCTTTTACTCAGACTAATGATGATGTCATGATGTATCACTGCTGAGTTCTGAGATGAACAACAGTCATAGACAGTTATAGATCTGCTTAGATCATTGGATGTTAAGCCTGGAGAGACAAACGATGATGTCCATGATGTATCACTGCTGAGTTCTGAGATGAACAACAGTCATAGACAGTTATAGATCTGCTTAGATCATTGGATGTTAAGCCTGGAGAGACAAAACGAGTTTGAAGGACCACCATTTTTTTTTTGATTCCCCTGACTTGTTGTTGTTCTGGTCTTGATCAGTAGAGGCTGATAAAAAACCAACGGGTTCCTGTCTGATTGAACCAATTGGTCTTTTGAAACTCCTACCTCTCCTCTCCTGAGCTGCGTCCATCTTTTGGTTCAGGAGGTTGACCCATAGAGCGGTCAATCTTCAAGGAGACACAGCTGGGTCCAGGGGAGTCTGCTCTCTCCTGCTGCTCTGGGCTTCAACACAACACACACAACCTTAGTTCGAAAGTCCAAAACTATTTTGTTTCTCCTGAATTATTGTGTCAGTCTGATCTGTTGAGTCATAAACAATCAACTAGTTGGTTTTCAACGCCTATTTGAAACTCCTACCTCTCCTCTCTGGAGAGGTGTCCATCTTTTTGTTCAGGAGGTTGACCCATAGAGTGGTCGTTCTTCAAGGAAGCACAGCTGGGTCCAGGGGAGTCTGCTCTCTCCTGCTGCTCTGGGCTTCAACACAAAACACACACATATTTTACTCAGACTAATGATGATGTTGTGATGAATCACTGCTGAGTTCTGAGATGGACATCAGTCAAAGACAGTTAGAGATCTGCTCTGATTATTGGTGAAAACTTTAAGTCCTCAACAATTTTGTTTCTCCATACTTGTAATGTCTGATCAGTAGAATCTGATTGCAACCAATTGGTCTGTTTGAAACTCCTACCTCTCCTCTCCTGAGCTGCGTCCATCTTTTGGGTTCAGGAGGTTGACCCATAGAGCGGTCACTCTTCAAGGAGACACAGCTGGGTCCAGGGGCGTCTGCTCTCTCCTGCTGCTCTGGGCTTCAACACAAAACACACAGCTTTTGCTCAGATTAATGATGTTGTCATGATGTATCACTTCTGAGATCTGAGATGAACAACAGTCACAGATTATTGGAGATCTACTCTGATTATTGGATGTGAGGCTGGACAGACAAAACTTTCTCAACTATTTGAAGGTCCACAACTATTTTGTCTCTCCTGACTTATTATGTCAGTCTGATCAGTCAAAAACAATCAAAAAGTCAGTTTTCATCATCTATTTGAAACTCCTACCCCTCCTCTCCTGAGCTGCGTCCATCTTTTGGTTCAGGAGGTTGACCCATAGAGTGGTCGTTCTTCATGGAGGCACAGCTGAGTCCAGGGGAGTCTGCTCTCTCCTGCTGATCTTGGCTTCAACACAATCCACACACATATTTTACTCAGACTAATGATGATGTTGTGATGTATCACTGCTGAGTTCTGAGATGGACATCAGTCAAAGACAGTTAGAGGACTGCTCTGATTATTGGATGTGAAGCCTGAAGAGACAAAACTTTATCAATTGAGTTTGAAAGTGCTCAACTATTTTGTTTCCCCATACTTGTAGTGTCTGATCAGTAGAGTGTGATTACAACCAACTGGTCTGCTTTTCATCGTCTGTTTGATCTCCTACCTCTCCTGTCTGGAGGGGAGTCCATCTTTAAGGTCAGGAGGTTCATTCCTAAACCGGTCACTCTTCATGGAGACACAGCTGGGTCCAGGGGAGTCTGTCGTCTCCTGCTGGACATTTCTAGATCCACAACAACACTCTGTTATTCAGGACTCTTGGATGTTGGGTTGATGTATTCTAATAATCTGACAGAGGCTTACTGTGGCTCAAGAGACTGATTTCTATCTTGATATCCAACAGGATGTTCAATAGAGCGGTCACTATCCTTGGAGACACAACTGGGTCCAGGGGGGTCTGCTCTCTGCTCCTGGACTTTTCTGGATCTTTTTCTTCTGAGATTCAAATGGTTTAATATTTGTCAACAGACATAAATAATCTCAGGACATGAGTGTGATTGACATCGGCAAAGAAAATTAAGTCTCTAGGGCACACATGACTCATACGTACACACATACACAATGACATAAAATAATAGTCAATAATAAATACAGTAAATATTACACAACATTTGATCTTTTTAGAACAGGCTTTTTTCAGGCGGCCAGCTGGCCTAAGGAAGTGCTCCTTGTAGAGGCTGGGCTGCAGACCCAGCCCTCCAGTCCCTGACTTTAGTTTACATCCCAAGATGACCACTGGCTCATCAACCTGCTACTGTTTGTGATTGAAGCCTTTCCTTAAGGGTGTTTTGGTTTACTTTCACTATAGCTGAACGTTGAGGAGGGTACATTAAGCCAAGATATTTGAAGGCATTTTAGGCCAGATGGAATTGCCCTGTTTGAAAGAGATTTTGGGCAGAAGGATGACAAGGGTTTGGGTCCAGGGGAGTCAGCTGTCTGCTGCTGGACTCTTCTGGTTCTTTTTTTTCTGAGATTTCAATGTTTAATTGCTTTCAACAAACAAAATGATAATCACAGTACATGAGTGTGATTGACATCATCAACCAAAGTTAACTCTGAAAGACAAACTTGCCTCATATATATGCACACAACCAGTGAGATCAAACAATATTCAATAATAAATACAGTAAAGATTATGCAACATTTGATCTTTTTAGAACGATGGAAAACACAAAAAATAAAGAAAGATTAAGAAAGAAAAGCTGGTGACCTGAGTAAGTTAGTACATAGTTTGGATCCAATATGAGTCATGTAGAATAAAAAAGTAAACATATTTAAATCTAAATGTCCTTCTAGCTGTGTGTTAATATGTAAATAGGTGCCGCTCTCCCCTCCATGGATCGGTCTAGAAGAGGAAGGTTCTCAGGCGGCCAGCTGGCCTAAGGAAGTGTTCTATGTAGAGGCTGGGCTGCAGACCCAGCCCTCCACTCCCTGACTTTAGTTTACATCCCAACATGACCACTGGCTCATCAACCTGCTACTGTTTGTGTTTGAAGCCTTTCCTTAAGGGGTTTTTGGTTTACTTTAACTAGATCTGAACGCTGAGGAGGGTACGTTAAACCAAGATATTGGAGGGCATTTTTAGGCCAGGTGGAATTGCCACAGTTTTTACAGCTTCTTGATCGAAATATTTCCTTTAAACCCAGCAGGTTGTTCCACAGTGGTGTCACTCTTCATGGGAACACAGCTGGGTTCAGGGGAGTCTGCTCTCTCCTGCTGCTCTGGGCTTCAACACAAAACACACACAGCTTTCACTCAGAGTAATGATGTCACTGTTCAGCTCTGAGATGGACAACAGTCACAGATAGTTGGAGATCTGCTCAGATTATTGGATGTGAAGCCTGGAGAGACAAAGCTTTATCAACAGAGATTTAATCTAAGAGACATATTTAGTTAATGCCTAATGTCTTTTGAGTTCTTGTTTTTTCTATTCTATATCATTATTATTATTAAAGGTCACATATTATACCATCAGGTGTGAGTGTGATTGGCTTTTACTAGCCGTTTGAAAAATCTGCCTCTTCTGACATCACAAGTGGGCGTGTCCCACCCAGCCGGTATGCTGGAATAAAGGCTTCTTGTAGAGTCGTCATGAACCTTCAAAAAGTAGTGATATCATGCGCGGGAAAAAAGAGCTGGAAGCCTATGTATTAAACACTGTTTCTTTACCCTTATTTCCGATTTCATTCCTCTGTTTGTATTGTTCCCTTTTGACAAGAAAAAGGTCCAGCTAATTCAAGAGAGACAAGTACATTTTTGGAGTCAAGCTCATTGTCTCTATTGGCTTACTATGTCTTTTGAAAAGAAAATTTGAAAGATGCTACATTGAAGGTCCACAACTACTATTTTGTTTCCCCCGGCTTGTTATGCCCTGATCAGTAGAGTCTGATTACAACCAATTGGTGGGTTGTTCAAAGCCTGTTTGAAACTCCTACATCTCCTCTCTGGAGGGGCGTCCATCTTTTAGTTCAGGAGGTTGACCCATAGAGTGTAGCCAAGTCACTATTAAAGGAGACACTGCTGGGTCCAGGGGCGTCTTGCTGCCTCCTGCTGGACTCTTCAATATAAGCATCAACCATTTGTGATTCTCAGACCCTAGGACGTCTGTCTGATATATTTCATTAATCTGATGCTTAACCTTGGCTTATCAGACTTGATTTCCATCTTCATATCCAACAGATTGTATCATAGGGCTGTCAACTCTTCATGGGGAACACAGCTGGGTCCTGGGGGCTCTCTGCTGTCTGCAGCTGGACTATTCTGGATCTTTTTTTTCTGAGATTCAAATGTTATTGCTTTTTAACTTTTAATAAATCTCAGGACCATCAGTTTAGATTGACATCTTCAACCAAAATTAACTCACAAAGACACACATGCCTCATATGTATCCACACACCCCAATGACAACCTAAACAATAGTCAATACATAAAACATGAAAGATATTTATGACATTTTGATCTTGCAACAACATCGGAAATACGAAAAAATTAAGAAAAGAGAGAAAGAAAATCAATTTCTAGTGGCCTGAGTAAGTTATATACATTAATTTTGATACAATATGAGTGAATATACAGTATAGCATATAGGCGTCATATTTAAATTAAAGCTAATCGCTTCATGTAATGGATTCATGAGAAGTCATATTCAATTGTTTATGCAGACTGATTCTCATTTGTTACTTTCAACCTCACACCATCATATAATAATCAACTGCAACATCTTTATCTAGGAAAATAGACGATAGATGCCACTGATACCTTACCCTTTGTTTTCAAATGTATTAATTTAAACAAACCCTATCTATTTACAGGTACTACTAATCCGCAAAATAAAAATTAGTATCTCCCCCCCATGGAGCGGTCTAAGGGGAGGCTCTCAGGCTGCCAGCTGGCCTAAGGAAATTGTCCTATGTCGAGGGTGGGCTGCAGAACCCAGCCCTCCACCGCCCTGACTTTAGTTCACATCCCAACATGACCGTAGCTCATCAACCCTGTACCGGAGTGCTAGATGGTAAAGTGTTGAGGTGTCTTCCGATATTTGATACAGTCTAGCGGAGGAGAGAGCCTGACTCAGGATAGTTCTGGTGAGGCTAGAAACAGCCTTCCAGAAACATTGGAACGTTGTTCTCTCCCGGAAACATATGACCTAGTGTACCAACGTCTCTGGCGGCAGTCGCTCAGAAGGTAGTTTGATCCCTGGCTCCTCCTGGCTCATCCTCCTCGAGGTGTCCCTGAGCAAGACGCTTCAGCCTGACTGCTCCCAACGAGCTGGCTGTCGCACCCGGATGGTAGCCTCCACCGTCGGGTGATGAATGTTATATATGAATGAGTTGGGCAGTATTGTAAAGCGCTTTGAGTGGCCACTGGTTAGAAAATCGCTGTATTTAGGCAGTCCATTTACCATTCACCATCTGGTGGTACCTCAAACAGTCAAGGGGTCTAACAACCTGCTCCATCTAGCTTGGACCGGTGCAGTACACATGATGTAAGGTTTTAAACAGACTTCTCTTCACATGGTTATTCCCATGGACTGAGAATTCTTAGCCACTCAGAATAATGGTGGCGGTCATGATGTGTATCACTGTTAAGCTCTGAGATGGACACAACAGTCACGGACAGCGAGAGATCCTCTTCTTACCTCTTAGCTTTGCTCTTGCGGCGCCATGTTTCCAAGTCATAGTGGTTTTTAGAGGTAGGACTCCCGCTCCTCTCTCCTCTCTGATTGATAGTAGACTGGAGACCTGGATACAAACACAACTACAATATTGTTTCTCTGGTCATTCAGCGTTTGGTTATTCTCTGCTTTAATAGAACCTTCTTATTGCCGGTCATTGCTGTTAATTGCTGCTCTCAGTCTCAACGAGGGGAAAGTCGTGGAGGCACTGCCCAGTGTTTACTACAAACCACTGATAACTTTATCACTCACACAGAATGTCTCAGGGCTTCAAGTGCGTCTTCAGGGGAACCAGAAGACAGATACGCTCACTATGAGGAAAATCATCCTCTGAGGTTGTCTGTCCTGTTGAACCAGTCTGATTGACGACCTTAAACTGACTTCCTCATGACGTTGAGATCGTACACAGATTCCTAAATCTGGCCCTCTTCTTCACTCACAATGACAATAATGATGATAATGAGAATAATAATAAACAATTAAAAGGATCATTATAGTAGTAATAATAATAACAATAATAATAATAACTCAATAATAATAATAATAATTGTTAACACATATCATAATAACAATTCAATTGTAACAAAATACTTATACATGTTTTCATTAATTATTATACAAGTCATATTAGTATATTAATTACATTAAACATAATAATATTCAAATCTGAATTTGAATGAATAGTTAGAATAAAAGATGAATACTATTTTCATGCAAGTAAATGTCAAACTACAAACCAATTAATTAACAATGTTGAGAAGTTTAAAAGTAGACCAAAGTTTACCAAGCAATAAACATTACATTACATTATGTTTTCATAAATATAACTCAATTTATTAATAATGATATAGACGAAGGGTGTTGACTACAGTACTTGTCTTCTCCCTGTTGTGATGAAGAGCTCAGCACCAAACCGTCCAACACAACAACAAGGAAAGGATGATGTTGTGAACCAACCAGTTGGTCTAGTTCCCCTCCCAGTTTAAACTCCTCTCTGATTAACCTCTTATCTTATTAACCACTTCATTAAAATATGAATGATGAACAGAGGTGTGATGTCTAAGAGCACAGAGAAATACAAAGACACACTTGGTGGGTCAAACAGCAGTCACTGATGCATCGTCTCACATGTCCTCCTCAGTTACAGATAATAAATACCATGATTTCATTAACACTTTACCCATAAATGAAACATGAATTAACATTAGTGAATGCAGTAATAACCTATATTATACACTATTAGCATGGGAAACTTAATACATATGGTTCACATATGTATTAAGTTCACAGGAAACACTTATTAGTAAACATGAACACCATTATGAAATGATTACCATTCATTATTTGCTTGCTTGCTTATGACTGCATTAACTAAATGTTAATTAATGGTTAATTATTTGCACCCTTATTGTCGAGTGGTCCACATGATTTCCATGAAGAGAGAATTGTAGATAATTGTAGAGAATAGAAACACATGAACTAGAGAAGGGCTCTCCTGTGTTTCAGGTGATCGGTAAAAATATGCGCAAATATAAAATCCTCACCACACGTTTTCTTCCTCATACCAAACCTGTGGCGGCCGCGCTTCCATTCATAACATCACTCTGTTGAAGCTCAAACACAGCGAGACAATATCTGACCTTCACTTATGTGTTTTTCATTGGAAAAGCAAGAAGATGGTTAAAAACAGTACAGGTTTTAGATCTCAGCTTCTTCACTGTTCTTCAGTTCAATATTAAGAGAAAGAAAATAAAGAAACATAAAAGAAAGATAAATGTCATAAATGAATATATGATGATGTTTGAATTATCATAATTGTTATGATGATAACTGAATGTCTTAAATAATGTTATCAAGGTGTCCAAAAGGGTGACAAGTAATAATGTTGACCACTGTAATTCCATATTTGCCTCGTCTGTATCTTAATGGGTGGAGTCGTTTTCTCCCTGATGAAGATGTGTCTCTTGGTGTCCAATACTGTCGGTCATTAGGGCGGTTCCAGCAGCAGATATTTCCTGTTGAGGCCTTCTCCTGACTGGCAGCCAAACTCATTTACATAACACATATCTTCTCTCATTAGGAATGTGTTTTTTTGGCATCAAGAGGTTTCAAAAACACACCCTCCTGTGATGTCACAGTCTCCTCAATTCTACAAGATTGTTTGGTCGATCTATTTCCCTAACTATGTCAAAAACCAACCGCCTGGTTTTTCCCTGTTGCATGTGCCGCGGTGAGGCAGCATACCGGCGGGCTCTCCAGCTCCCTCTCAGAGGGGGACCGAATATCAACATTCTTCTCAGCGGAGTTCCCCGGTTTAACCCCGACCTACCTTTTCCGCCGTCACGGGCCAAAACAGCATGGAGCAGAGCATCATATGGACACTAAGGGACCAACCGTCTATGCTTAGAGCCCGAAAAACCTAATCCCGACAGGCTGAAGGTCACTAGGTCAGAATTTCGCCAACATGGAGTGCCTGGCATCATCCACCGCTCAGACAGCCCCTGGGCCTCACCCCTCCACATCGTTTCCAAGCCAGACGGCGGGTGGCGACCTTGTGGAGAATTACCGCCGCTGAACAACTACCACCACACCCGACCGCTACCCAATCCAGCCATCAGCGCACCATCGACACTTCCTCGGCACACCTGGCGGGCAAAGCGGGTCTTCTCGAAGGTGGACCTGCTGCGCGGTTACCACCAGTTGCCAGTGCATCTCTTGGACATTGCCAAGACTGCAGTTGTGACACCTTTCGGGTTATTTGATTTCCTACATCAAAAACGCCGCTCAGACCTTCCAGCGGCCTTCAAACAACTCAACGCTGAGGGAGATGCCCGGCGTTTTCATGTATTTGGATGACATCCTGGTCACCAGCTCCTCCGAAAAGGAGCACCAGGGACACCTACACGAGCTCTTCATGAGGCTCGACAAGACGGACTGATCATCAACCCGGCGAAGTGCCTGTTCGGGATGTTCTCCATCCACTTCCTGGGGCATCTCATCAACAAAGATGGGGCTTGTGCCTCTCTCGTCGAAAGTAGGGGGCGATTTCTGCTTTCCCCTGCCCGCACCACACAGCTCGGGCACTCCGGAATTCCTAGTGATGGTGACGTTTTACCACCGGTTCATCTGCACCAGGCAAGGCTCGAGTAAGGCGGCCCGCTGTATGAGGCCCCTCAACGACAAGTCCCCCTGCCAGGCTGTCGACTGGACCACGGAGAGGGAGAATGCGTTCGAGGCCACGAAGACCGCCTTGGGCCAAGCTGCCACTGTTGACCCGTCCGTCGCTATCACCATGCGTCGGCGCGGTGTACGAGCAATGGGTCGATGGTGTTCTGGCAACCGCCTGCCTTTTTTCAGTTGCCAATTGACCCCCAGGGAGCGCAAATACAGCGCGTTCGACAAGGGAACTCCTCTTGGACTCTGGCTGGTGAATCCCCTACTTCCGGTCTCCTCCGGATGGCGAGAGTTTGCGGCTTTCGTGGACCACAAGCCACTAACATTCTGCATGTCCAAGGTGGCGGAGCCGTGGTCCGCCCACAAGCAGTGCCAGCTTTCGTACATCTCCGAGTACACCACGGACATCCGACATGTTGCTGGCAGGTCAAACGTGGTCCCAGACTGCCTCTCCAGAACAGTCATCGGAGCCGTCCAACTGGGCCTGGATTATGTGCATATGAGCGTGGACATGGGCCTCGACCTCGGAGCCCCAGACCCTAAAGGAATTTCGATACGGGTTTGTGCCTGGAGGAGGTCGCGGTGGCCAGCTCAGGTTAATGGTGCGACGTCTCCACAGGCCAACCTCGACCGCTGGTGCCGGCCCGTTTTTGAGGGGTTACATGGCCTACCCCACCCCGGCAGGAAGCCGTCGGTAAAATTGTTTCCCAGAAGTTTGTGTGGCAGGGGCTTAGAAGTGACGTTAGTGCTTGGGTCAGCTCATGCAATGACTGTCAATGGTTCAAGGTGCACCCCGCCACATTAAGGCCCCTTTGGAGAGTTTACTGTTCCCGAGAGGAGGTTCGAACCACGTCAACGTTCGACCTGGGTTGGACCGCTTCCCTCCTCTTACGGTTTTACCTACTCTTCACCATGGGTCGACAGACGACCCGCTGGGCCTGAAGCCGTTCCCCTCTCCTTGACGTTGCCTTTGGACTCCTTCAGACCTCTCCTCAGACCGGGGCTCACAGTTCACCTCGGGAACTTTGGAACGTGGTGGCTGAGGGGGTTGGGGGTCAAGCTGCACCGCACTAATGCCTATTCACCCCCAGGCTAACGCTTGGTGCAAACATTTCCACCGTTCTAATGAAGGCGGCCCTATGAGCCAGCTGAAGGACGGCAACTGGGTGGATAGGCTGGCCATGGGTAATGCTCGGCTTCAGTGCGCCCCTAAGGAG
>OLKM01002018.1:0-44820 GCA_900291075.1 Melanogrammus aeglefinus | reverse complement strand
TTTTGGTTAGGTGTTGACCATAGAGCGGTTCAAATTCTTCTGGAGGCACAGCTGGGTCAGGGGAGTGTTATGTCTCTCTGTCTGCTCTGGGTTCAACACAAAACACACAAGCTTTTACTCAGGTCAGACTAGGGATACTGATGTCATGACTGTATCATGTGGATTTTGAGGGATGAACAAACAGTCATGACAGTTATAGATTGCTCTAGTCATTGGATTGTTTAAGCTGGAGACAACGAGGATGGAAAGGACCCCATATTATTTTTTTTTGATTCCCTGACTTGTTTGTTGTCTGTATCGTAGAGGCTGATAAACCACGGTTGTTTGAAATCATACTCTTCTTACCTGAGTGATCCATCTTTGGTTAGGAGGTTGTTGACATAGAGCGGCCATCTTCAAGGGTACAGCTGGTCCAGGGGGTCTGCTCTGTGCTTGCTCTGGGGCATTCAACACAACAACACCAACCTTAGTTCGAAAGTCCAAAACTATTTTGTTTCTCCTGAATAATTGTTGTGTCAGTCTGATCTGTTGAGTCATAAACAATCAACTAGTTGGTTTTCAAACGCCTATTTTGAAACTCCTACCTCTCCTCTCTGGAGAGGTTGTCCATCTTTTTGTTCAGGAGGTTGAGACCCATAGAGTGGTCGTTCTTCAAGGAAGGACAGCTGGTCCAGGGGAGAGTCTGCTCTCTCCTGCTGCTCTGGGCTTCAACACAAAAGACAACACATATTTTACTAGGACTAAATGATGATGTTGTGATGAATCACTGCTGAGTTTTGAGATGGACATCATCAGTCAAAGACAGTTAGAGATCTGCCTCTGATTATTGGTGAAAACTTTAAGTCCTCAACTATTTTGTTTCTCCATAGCTTGTAATGTCTGATCAGTAGAGTCTGATTGCAACCAATTGGTCTGTTTGAAACTCCTACCTCTCCTCTCCTGAGCTGCGTCCATCTTTTGGTTCAGGAGGTTGACCCATAGAGCGGTCACTCTTCAAGGAGACACAGCTGGGTCCAGGGGCGTCTGCTCTCTCCTGCTGCTCTGGGCTTCAACACAAAACACACAGCTTTTGCTCAGATTAATGATGTTGTCATGATGTATCACTTCTGAGATCTGAGATGAACAACAGTCACAGATTGTTGGAGATCTACTCTGATTATTGGATGTGAAGACTGGACAGACAAAACTTTATCAACTATTTGAAGGTCCACAACTATTTTGTCTCTCCTGACTTATTATGTCAGTCTGATCAGTTGAGTCAAAAACAATCAAAATGTCAGTTTTCATCATCTATTTGAAACTCCTACCCCTCCTCTCCTGAGCTGCGTCCATCTTTTGGTTCAGGAGGTTGACCCATAGAGTGGTCGTTCTTCATGGAGGCACAGCTGAGTCCAGGGGAGTCTGCTCTCTCCTGCTGATCTTGGCTTCAACACAATCCACACACATATTTTACTCAGACTAATGATGATGTTGTGATGTATCACTGCTGAGTTCTGAGATGGACATCAGTCAAAGACAGTTAGAGGACTGCTCTGATTATTGGATGTGAAGCCTGAAGAGACAAAACTTTATCAATTGAGTTTGAAAGTGCTCAACTATTTTGTTTCCCCATACTTGTAGTGTCTGATCAGTAGAGTGTGATTACAACCAACTGGTCTGCTTTTCATCGTCTGTTTGATCTCCTACCTCTCCTGTCTGGAGGGGAGTCCATCTTTAAGGTCAGGAGGTTCATTCCTAAACCGGTCACTCTTCATGGAGACACAGCTTGGTCCAGGGGAGTCTGTCCTCTCCTGCTGGACATTTCTAGATCCACAACAACACTCTGTTATTCAGGACTCTTGGATGTTGGGTTGATGTATTCTAATAATCTGACAGAGGCTTACTGTGGCTCAAGAGACTGATTTTTATCTTGATATCCAACAGGATGTTCAATAGAGCGGTCACTATCCTTGGAGACACAGCTGGGTCCAGGGGGGTCTGCTCTCTGCTCCTGGACTTTTCTGGATCTTTTTCTTCTGGGATTCAAATGGTTTAATATTTGTCAACAGACATAAATAATCTCAGGACATGAGTGTGATTGACATCGGCAAAGAAAATTAAGTCTCTTGGGCACACATGACTCATACGTACACACATACACAATGACATAAAATAATAGTCAATAATAAATACAGTAAATATTACACAACATTTGATCTTTTTAGAAACAGGCTTTTTTCAGGCGGCCAGCTGGCCTAAGGAAAGTGCTCCTTTGTAGAGGCTGGGCTGCAGACCCAGCCCTCCAGTCCCTGACTATAGTTTAACATCCCAAGATGACCACTGGCTTCATATCAACTGCTACTGTTTTTGTGATTGAAGCCTTGCCTCCTTAAGGGTGTGTTTGGTTTACTTTCACTATAGCTGAACGTTGAGGAGGGTACATTAAGCAAGATATTTGAAGCATTTTAGGCCAAGATGGATTGCCCTGTTTGAAAGAGATTTTTGGCAGAAGGATGACAAGGGTTTGGGTCCAGGGGAGTCAGCTGTTTGCTGCTGGACTCTTCTGTTTCTTTTTTTTCTGAGATTTCAATGTTTAATTGCTTTCAACAAACAAAATAATAATCACAGTACATGAGTGTGATTGACATCATCAACCAAAGTTAACTCTGAAAGACAAACTTGCCTCATATATATGCACACAACCAGTGAGATCAAACAATAGTCAATAATAAATACAGTAAAGATTATGCAACATTTGATATTTTTAGAACGATGGAAAACACAAAAAATAAAGAAAGATTAAGAAAGAAAAGCTGGTGACCTGAGTAAGTTAGTACATAGTTTGGATCCAATATGAGTCATGTAGAATAAAAAAGTAAACATATTTAAATCTAAATGTCCTTCTAGCTGTGTGTTAATATGTAATAGGTGCCGCTCTCCCTCAATGGATCGGTCAGGAAGAGGAAGGTTCTCAGGCGGCCAGCTGGCCTAAGGAAGTGTTCTATGTAGAGGCTGGGCTGCAGACCCAGCCCTCCACTCCCTGACTTTAGTTTACATCCCAACATGACCACTGGCTCATCATCAACCTGCCTACTGTTTGTGTTTGAAGCCTTTCCTTAAGGGGTTTTTGGTTTACTTTAACTGATATCTGTGAACGCTGAGGAAGGGTACGTTTAACCAAGACATATATGGAGGGCATTTTTTTAGGCCAGGTGGGAATTGCCCATACCAGGATACATTTTTACCAGTTACTTCGTATCTTGATCGAAATATTTCCTTTTAAACCCAGGCAGGTTGTTCCACAGTGTGTGGTGTCACCTCTTCATGGGAACACAGCTTGGTTCAGGGAAGTCTGCTCTCTCCTGCTGCTTCTGAGGTTCAACACAAAACACACACAGCTTTTACTCAGAGTAATGATGTTCACTGTTCAGCTCTGAGATTGGACCAACAGTTCACAGATAGTTGGAGATCTTGCTCAGATTATTGGATGTGAAGCCTGGAGAGAGACAAAGCTTTATCAACAGAGATTTAATCTAAGAGACATATTTAGTTAATGCCTAATGTCTTTTGAGTTCTTGTTTTTTCTATTCTATATCATTATTATTATTAAAGGTCACATATTATACCATCAGGTGTGAGTGTGATTGGCTTTTACTAGCCGTTTGAAAAATCTGCCTCTTCTGACATCACAAGTGGGCGTGTCCACCCAGCCGTATGCTGGATAAGGCTTCTGTAGAGTCATGACTTCAAAAGTAGTGATATCATGCGCGGGAAAAAAGAGCTGGAAGCCTACGTATTAACACTGTTTCTTTACCCTTATTTCGATTTCATTCCTCTATTTGTATTGTTCCCTTTTGACAAGAAAAAGGTCCAGCTAATTCAAGAGACAAGTCATTTTTGGAGTCAAGCTCATTGTCTCTATTGGCTTACTATGTCTTTTGAAAGAAAATATGAAAGATGCTACATTGAAGGTCCACAACTATTTTGTTTCCCCCGGCTTGTTATGCCTGATCAGTAGAGTCTGATTACAACCAATTGGTGGGTTGTTCAAAGCCTGTTTGAAACTCCTACATCTCCTCTCTGGAGGGGCGTCCATCTTTTAGTTCAGGAGGTTGACCCATAGAGTGTAGCCAAGTCACTATTAAAGGAGACACTGCTGGGTCCAGGGGCGTCTGCTGCCTCCTGCTGGACTCTTCAATATAAGCATCAACCATTTGTGATTCAGGACCCTAGGACGTCTGTCTGATATATTTCATAATCTGATGCTTACCTTGGCTTATCAGACTGATTTACATCTTCATATCCAACAGATTGTATCATAGGGCTGTCACTCTTCATGGGGACACAGCTGGGTCCTGGGGGCTCTGCTGTCTGCAGCTGGACTCTTCTGGATCTTTTTTTTCTGAGATTCAAATGTTATTGCTTTTTAACTTTTAAATAATCTCAGGACATCAGTTAGATTGACATCTTCAACCAAAATTAACTCACAAAGACACACATGCCTCATATGTATCCACACACCCAATGGCAACCTAAACAATAGTCAATACATAAAACATGAAAGATATTATGACATTTGATCTTGCAACAACATCGGAAATACGAAAAAATTAAGAAAGAGAGAAAGAAATCAATTCTAGTGGCCTGAGTAAGTTATTACATTATTTTGATACAATATGAGTGATATACAGTATAGCATATAGGCGTCATATTTAAATTAAAGCTAATCGCTTCATGTAATGGATTCATGAGAAGTCATATTCAATTGTTTATGCAGACTGATTCTCATTTGTTACTTTCAACCTCAACATCATATAATAATCAACTGCAACATCTTTATCTAGGAAATAGACGATAGATGCACTGATACCTTACCCTTTATTTTCAAATGTATTAATTTAAACAAACCTATCTATTTACAGGTACTACTAATCCCGCAAAATAAAAATTAGTATCTCCCCCCCATGGAGCGGTCTAAGGGGGAGGCTCTCAGGCTGCCAGCTGGCCTAAGGAATTGTCCTATGTCGAGGGTGGGCTGCAGACCCAGCCCTCCACCGCCTGACTTTAGTTCACATCCCAACATGACCCGTAGCTCATCAACCTGTACCGGAGTGCTAGATGGTAAAGTGTTGAGGTGTCTTCCGATATGTACAGTCTAGCGGAGGAGAGCCTGACTCAGGATAGTTCTGGTGAGGCTAGAAACAGCCTTCCAGAACATTGGAACGTTGTTCTCTCCCGGAACATATGACCTAGTGTACCAACGTTCTGGCGGCAGTCGCTCAGAAGGTAGTTTGATCCCTGGCTCCTCCTGGCTCATCCTCCTCGAGGTGTCCCTGAGCAAGACGCTTCAGCCTGACTGCTCCCAACGAGCTGGCTGTCGCCACCGGATGGTAGCCTCCACCGTCGGTGTATGAATGTATATATGAATGAGTTGGGCAGTATTGTAAAGCGCTTTGAGTGGCCACTGGTTAGAAAATCGCTGTATTTATGCAGTCCATTTACCATTCACCATCTGGTGGTACCTCAAACAGTCAAGGGGTCTAACAACCTGCTCCATCTAGCTTGGACCAATGCAGTACACATGATGTAAGGTTTCTACATCTGCTACATGTATGTGTAAGGTTTTAAACAGACTTCTCTTCACATGTTATTCCCATGACTGAGAATTCTTAGCCACTCAGAATAATGGGGGCGTCATGATGTATCACTGTTAAGCTCTGAGATGGACAACAGTCACGGACAGCGAGAGATCCTCTTCTTACCTCTTAGCTTTGCTCTTGCGGCCATGTTTCCAAGTCATAGTGGTTTTAGAGGTAGGACTCCGCTCCTCTCTCCTCTGATTGATAGTAGACTGGAGACCTGGATACAAACACAACTACATATTGTTTCTCTGGTCATTCAGCGTTTGGTTATTCTCTGCTTTAATAGAACCTTCTTATTGCCGGTCATTGCTGTTAATTGCTGCTCTCAGTCTCAACGAGGGGAAAGTCGTGGAGGCACTGCCCAGTGTTTACTAACAAACCACTGATAACTTTATCACTCACACAGAATGTCTCAGGGCTTCAAGTGCGTCTTCAGGGGAACCAGAAGACAGATACGCTCACTATGAGGAAATCATCCTCTGAGGTTGGCTGTCCTGTTGAACCAGTCTGATTGACGACCTTAAACTGACTTCCTCATGACGTTGAGATCGTACACAGATTCCTAAATCTGGCCCTCTTCTTCACTCACAATGACAATAATGATGATTATGAGAATAATAATACAATTAAAAGGATCATTATAGTAGTAATAATAATAACAATAATAATAATAACTCAATAATAATAATAATAATAATAATAACAATTGTAACACATATCATAATAACAATTCAATTGTAACAAAATACTTATACATGTTTTCATTATTATTATACAAGTCATATTAGTATATTAATTATATTAAACATAATAATATTCAAATCTGAATTTGATGAATAGTTAGAATAAAGATGAATACTATTTTCATGCAAGTAAATGTCAAACTACAAACCAATTAATTAACAATGTGAGAAGTTTAAAGTAGACCAAAGTTTACCAAGCAATAACATTACATTACATCATGTTTTCATAAATATAACTCAATTTATTAATAATGATATGACAGAGCGTGTTGACTACAGTACCTTGTCTTCTCTCTGTTGTGATGAAGAGCTCAGCACCAAACCGTCCAACACAACAACAAGGAAAGGATGATGTTGTGAACCAACCAGTTGGTCTAGTTCCCCTCCCAGTTTAAACTCCTCTCTGATTAACCTCTTATCTTATTAACCACTTCATTAAAATATGAATGATGAACAGAGCTGTGATGTCTAAGAGCACAGAGAAATACAAAGACACACTTGGTGGGTCAAACAGCAGTCACTGATGCATCGTCTCACATGTTCTCCTCAGTTACAGATAATAAATACCATGATTTCATTAACACTTTACCATTAATGAAACATGAATTAACATTAGTGAATGCAGTAATAACCTATATTATACACTATTAGCATGGGAAACTTAATACATATGGTTCACATATGTATTAAGTTCACAGGAACACTATTAGTAAACATGAACACCATTATGAAATGATTACCATTCATTATTTGCTTGCTTGCTTATGACTGCATTAACTAATGTTAATTAATGGTTAATTATTGCACCCTTATTGTCGAGTGGTCACATGATTTCCATGAAGAGAGAATTGTAGATAATGTAGAGAATAGAAACACATGAACTAGAGAAGGGCTCTCCTGTGTTTCAGGTGATCGGTAAAATATCGCAAATATAAAATCCTCACCACACGTTTTCTTCCTCATACCAAACCTGTGGCGGCCGCGCCTCTATTCATAACATCACTCTGCTGAAGCTCAAACACAGTGAGACAATATCTGACCTTCACTTTATGTGTTTTCATTGGAAAAGCAAGAAGAAGGTTAAAACAGTACAGGTTTAGATTTCAGCTTCTTCACTGTTTCAGTTCAATATTAAGAGAAAGAAAATAAAGAAACATAAAAGAAGATAAATGTCATAAATGAATATATGATGATGTTAAATTATCATAATTGTTATGATGATAACTGAATGTCTTAAATAATGTTATCAAGGGTGTCCAAAAGGGTGACAAGTAATAATGTTGACCACTGTAATTCATATTTGCTCGTCTGTATCTTAATGGTGGAGTTGTTTTCTCCCTGATGAAGATGTGTCTCTTGGTGTCCATACTGTCGGTCATTAGGGCGGTTCCAGCAGCAGATATTTCCTGTTTAGGCCTTCTCCTGACTGTCAGCCAAACTCATTTACATAACACATATCTTCTCTCATTAGGAATGTTTTTTTTGGCATCAAGAGGTTTCAAAAACACACCCTCCTGTGATGTCACAGTCTCCTCAATTCTACAAGATGTTTTGTCGATCTATTTCCCTAACTATGTCAAAAACAACCGCCTGGTTTTCCCTGTTGCATGTGCCGCGGTGAGGCAGCATACGGCGGGCTCTCCAGCTCCCTCTCAGAGGGGGACGAATATCAACATCTTCTCAGCGAGTTCCCCGGTTTAACCCGACCTACCTTTTCCGCCGTCACGGCAAAACATGGAGCAGAGCATCATATGGACACTAAGGGACCAACCGTCTATGCTAGAGCCCGAAAAACCTAATCCCGACAGGCTGAAGGTCACTAGGTCAGATTTCGCCAACATGGAGTGCCTGGGCATCATCCGCCGCTCAGACAGCCCCTGGGCCTCACCCCTCTACATCGTTTCCAAGCCAGACGGCGGGTGGCGACCTTGTGGAGATTACCGCCGCCTGAACGACTACCACCACACCCGACCGCTACCCAATCCAGCACATCCAGCACTTCTCGGCACACCTGGCGGGCAAGCGGGTCTTCTCGAAGGTGGACCTGCTGCGCGGTTACCACCAGTTGCCAGTGCATCTCTTGGACATTGCCAAGACTGCAGTTGTGACACCTTTCGGGTTATTTGATTTCCTACATCAAAAACGCCGCTCAGACCTTCCAGCGGCCTTCAAACAACTCAACGCTGAGGGAGATGCCCGGCGTTTTCATGTATTTGGATGACATCCTGGTCACCAGCTCCTCCGAAAAGGAGCACCAGGGACACCTACACGAGCTCTTCATGAGGCTCGACCAAGACGGACTGATCATCAACCCGGCGAAGTGCCTGTTCGGGATGTTCTCCATCCACTTCCTGGGGCATCTCATCAACAAAGATGGGGCCGTGCCTCTCTCGTCGAAAGTAGGGGCGATTTCTGCTTTCCCCTGCCCGCACACAGCTCGGGCACTCCGGGAATTCCTAGTGATGGTGACGTTTTACCACCGGTTCATCCGCCAGGCAGCTCGAGTAAGGCGCCCGCTGTATGAGGCCCTCAACGACAAGTCCCCCTGCCAGGCTGTCGACTGGACCACGGAGAGGGAGAATGCGTTCGAGGCCACGAAGACCGCCTTGGGCCAAGCTGCCATGTTGACCCGTCCGTCGCTATCACCATGCCGTCGGCGCGGTGTACGAGCAATGGGTCGATGGTGTCTGGCAACCGCCTGCCTTTTTCAGTTGCCAATTGACCCCCAGGGAGCGCAAATACAGCGCGTTCGACAGGGAACTCCTTGGACTCTGGCTGGTGATCCCCTACTTCCGGTTCCTCCTGGATGGCGAGAGTTTGCGGCTTTCGTGGACCACAAGCCACTAACATTCTGCATGTCCAAGGTGGCGGAGCCGTGGTCCGCCCACAAGCAGTGCCAGCTTTCGTACATCTCCGAGTACACCACGGACATCCGACATGTTGCTGGCAGGTCAAACGTGGTCCCAGACTGCCTCTCCAGAACAGTCATCGGAGCCGTCCAACTGGGCCTGGATTATGTGTATATGAGCGTGGACATGGCCTCCGACCTCGGAGCCCAGACCCTAAGGAATTCGGATACGGGTTTGTGCCTGGAGGAGGTCGCGGTTGGCAGCTCAGGTTATGGTGCGACGTCTCCACAGGCCAACCTCGACCGCTGGTGCCGGCCCGTTTTTGAGGGGTTACATGGCCTTCCCCACCCCGGCAGGAAGCCGTCGTTAAAATTGTTTCCCAGAAGTTTGTGTGGCAGGGGCTTCGAAGTGACGTTAGTGCTTGGGTCAGCTCATGCAATGACTGTCAATGGTTCAAGGTGCACCGCCACATTAAGGCCCCCTTTGGAGAGTTTACTGTTCCCGAGAGGAGGTTCGACCACGTCAACGTCGACCTGGTTGGACCGCTTCCCTCCTCTTACGGTTTTACCTACCTCTTCACCATGGTCGACAGGACGACCCGCTGGCCTGAAGCGGTTCCCCTCTCCTTGACATTGGCTTTGGGACTCCTTCAGACCTCTCCTCAGACCGGGGCTCACAGTTCACCTCGGAAATTTGGAACGTGGTGGCTGAGGGGTTGGGGGTCAAGCTGCACCGCACTAATGCCTATCACCCCCAGGCTAACGGCTTGTGCAAACATTTCCACCGTTCTATGAAGGCGGCCCTATGAGCCAGCTTGAAGGACGGCAACTGGGTGGATAGGCTGCCATGGGTAATGCTCGGCTTCAGGTGCGCCCCTAAGGAGTACCTGTAGTCCTCATCAGCGGAGCTGGTCTACGGGCAGGCCCGCAGTGCCGGGGGATCCCTGGGGTGGGCTATGTTTTCATTTGCCAAGACGGCCACCGTGGTCCCCTACGCCCTCCTTACAATGGCCTGTTCAGGGTTTTATGCCACGGCAACAAGTGCCTGGTGGTAGACGTTGGGGACGCTTTCAGACCAGTGGAGGTGGCGCAACCCCCGCGTCGGGGCCGTCCGCCTGCGCCGCAACCCCCGCTCACGTTGAGACTCGTTGACCCCTCGTTGACCCCCGGGACCTCAGAGTTGGTGGACGGCACCGACATGCCTGCTACCTCTGCCTCGACCCCTGTCATCTGCACGTGCCGGGGTCGGGGTCGGGGGTGTTAATCTGTAAATAGGTTCTACTCTCCCCTCCATGGATCGGTCTAGAAGAGGAAGGTTCTCAGGCGGCCAGCTGGCCTAAGGAAGTGTTCCATGTAGAGTCTGGGCTGCAAGACCCAGCCCTCCACTCCCTGCCTAGTAGTATACATGCCAGCATGACCAGTGGCTCATCAACCCGCTACTCTTTGTGTGTTTGTAACCTTTCTGATGGTTAACTGTTCACCTAGTATCTGAACGGTGAGGAGGGTACGTTAAGCCAAGATGTTGGAAGGCATTTTTAGGCTGGGTAGAATTGCCCTGTTTGAAAGAGATTTTGGGTCGAAGGATGACAATGGAAGAGCTTCAGATTTTGAACAGCCTACTTAGCATCCTGAAGATTAGGTCAATTGATTAATTAATTTAAACAGAGAGGAGAGTGTGACCTCTTTAATACCTGGTATATTGTGATCTTACAGATAGCAGCAGCCTAGAAAGGCAGATAAGGGACCTCCTTTTCTACTACACCTGCTTAATGTAAAAGGAGAAGAAATCATACAGTTTGTGAGCCACATGTAATAGGAATGTGTTCCCCAAAACCATTTCACCTACATAGGAAGCTCAGAAGTTATTAAAATACATAGTACTAGATAAGGTTTCCCAACAACATAGTCGACTGAGTCCTTATTACTCACATGGTAAAAAGGCAAATTATTTGCAACGGCTCTAGGGCTGTTGTAGGTCAATATTATGCCAAATGCTTCCTGGATAATCATGGTCACATGAGCGATTTCAGTACTTCTTTGTCTTGAACATCACTGGACATTTAATTGCTCGCAAATGTTTTTTTTAACAACCCTGTTACTTTCATATATATGATAAGATACTGGGCAGCGGGTTTTAGAGAAGTGAAATTAGTCATTGCCTACAATTTAAAATAAAGAAAATAGGCTAGTGCTGCATCAAGAAACATGCATCCTACTGCATCACCAACACAGGATGCTGTCCCCCTGTCAAAAGGAGGAGGAAAATATACAGTCTCGGTACTATTAAGAGATCGACAGACTTCAAACATCAAAAATCTATTATTAGAACTCAGGAAACAAGACACATCTGGCAGGGCTTGAACCCCATCAAAACCTGTTACTCTCAGGGAGAGTGCTCTAACCCATCAACCATTTGACTCTTGCACAGCATTGGGGAGAAAAGTATTTTTTTTTTACAAATAAGGCTCGCTAGGTATGCTAGACAAATCAAGTTGGCGCTATTAAACACAACTGTTTAACATTTCTACTCTAAATATCAGTATCTATAATGTTGATGTAATTATTGTGTGGCCTCCTCCTGATATACGTATCAACCTTTTGCAGCACCTATATTGTATTGCAAAGATAGTGCCTACGCTGATGAATTCGCCAGTGTTGTGTGATGTTTTTTCCAAAGGAACAATTATTTTTACGAAATAATTGCTGTTGCTAGTAGTATCTGTAAGAGATATTTTTTGGCTCTTCCTTCCATACCTCTTGGTAATAGACCTAGTAGGGCCACCATTGGGTCCATTGTAATATTTCCATCAAATATTTTATTAAGTGTTTCAAACACTTCCTTCCAGAATGCTTCCAGTTTTGGGCATAGCCAGAGTATATGGGTCTGATTACCAATGTGTGGCCCACAGTTTCTCCAGCATTTATTTGAGTGTGTTGTGCTAAATTTAGCTGTAATTTCAGGTGTCCGAAAGAATCTCATGACTACCTTCCATTGTAAATTATGAGGTCAGCTACGTATTGCTATTTTAGCTGGAGATATTTGGGAATCACTCATACTTTGGCTTCAACATAGTACAACTGGGTTAAATAATAAGTCGCCAAATTGCTAACTTCCTGACTGTTTTGGGAAACGCACCCCTGGCCTTCAACACAAAACAAACACAGCTTTCAGATTAATGATGGTGTCATGATGTGTCACTGCTGAGCTCTGAGGTGAACAGCAGTCACAAACAGTTGGAGATCTGTTCAGATTAATGGATGTGAAGCCTGGACAGACAAATTTGTATCAATGGAGTTTAAAGGTCCACAACTATTTTGTTTCTCCTGCCTTGTTATGTCTGATAAGGGCCGGAATTGCAGCCCCAGGCCCGCCACCAGGGGGCCTCAGGGGGACGTTGGAAAATGGGTTCAGAGTGAGCACAGGAATAATTTGGAAAAATGTCTGGTCAAGAAAGCATGAGCTTAGGGCCCAAAAAAAATTACAAGCTCTAAAACATTGTGAGTGTCACTGACAGTGTCAGAATTACTCAACAAGACTCCAAAATTAACAAATATGTGGAGTGCTGCCACAAGTCCGCTGGCTAGTCAGCCCGTTGATGCGGCTAGACCTATCAGAACTGGTCTCTGTGTAGATCGGGTCACAATAGAAAAATGACAAGGCATTCTTTTCACTATTTCTATCTTTCTTTTCTCCCATTCTTCCGTCCTTTCCTGAGGCCAGCACGGTCTGCATTCATAAGCGCTTGGTGTTATCAATAGCTCCATAGCTGACGTTCAAAGTGGATATTTTCTTACCTGCCAATCCGTATGCTTACATTTTACATTCAGGTCTATTGGAATTTTGTTATTAAAGACGATGAATTACTTAAGAACGAGTCTCCCCCCCTCCAGGCCCCTTGCGCCCGTAAATCCCCCACCTCCCCTCCTCGCCATCCGGGCGTAGACCGTAAGTCTCCTCCCCACCCTTCCCTTTCCTCTCAATCCAGACACAAGCCGTGAAACTTCTCTTCACCTTTCTACCTTCCTCTTCGTGGCCACCCACCCATCGCCTTCACTCTCCTCTCCATCCAGAGCCCAGCCGTGAATCTCCTCCTGACCTTTCCCCTCTTCTATCTTCATACCCTCTTAGTGAAACCCCCCCACTCACCACTACCCTTCCTCTCGCCAGACCGTCCTCATAAATCCAACCCCCCCTCCCCACCTCTCCCTCTACACCACTCTCTCTCTCTCTCTCTCTCTCTCTCTCTCTCTCTCTCTCTCTCTCTCTCTCTCTCTCTCTCTCTCCTCTCTCTTGCTCTTCTCTCTCTCTCTCTCTCTCTCTCTTCTCTGTGGCTAGTTTTATTAACAATAAATTCTGTTTGTAGTACCCCTTTTTATCCGAGGATCTCATAGGGCTATCTGTGTATATATAAATATACACACACCGCAGAGACCAGATAGTGTGTTGAGAGTTGGTGGGAAATATCAGCCCGACCCGGCCCGCGGGTCGGCTCGGTCTTGGGCTCGGGCCGAGAATCTAAACTCTAGTGCATGACAACCTCCATAGGCGCTCACAGCTGGGTAGGGATGGGAATTGATAAGAATTTAACGATTCCGATTCCATTATCGATATTGCTTATCGATCCGATTCCTTATCGATTATCTTATCGATTTTCATTGGGTGAGGGAATAAGTACAACTTTCTTTCTTTGTATTGACTCTCTTTAATATCTGATTTTCACATTATTGGTTCCAGACCAAAAAAAATATATATTTTTGACTTTTTAAGCCCAACTGCCATTATGTGCCATAAAAAACTAAAACAGTCAAGGGAAGAGCTTATGCCTTTTGGAATATTAACAGTGCTCATTTGCATTCAACTTGAAACAAAATTCAACTGACATAAAAATTAAACAAAGTCTTCTTAAAAGTAAACTTCTACACAATGAAATGGCGCTCACATTAACTAAGAAGACAGGGCCTGCCTGGAGAGTTTAAAGTTACCTTTATTAACAGATGGCTTCCAGTTAACTTCCGCTGCTGTCTTGACTGACTTGCGTCCGCTAAGTAGAGTATCAAAAACGCGACAGTCCTCTAAATTATTTGCATGCTGTGTGGCCAAATGTTTAATGCATATTGGGAGGTAGTTCCCCCTTTTGATGAAATTAAACATTTACAGGTGTTACAAGTGACAGTCTTGTCGTATTTTCGCGAGAAATGTAACCAGACTTTAGAGCGCTTCTGCCGCGTCGCCATGTTTGCTGCGCTCTGAACCAAAACAACGCAGCACGTGTGTTACGTCGTCACGCATTTGCAACGAGCGGAACCGATAAGCGGATTCGTTAAGCAGGCATGCTAATGATACCGAGGAATCCATACACTGGGCACCGGTTCTGAGGAAGAACCGGTTCTCGATTCCCATCCCTACAGCTGGGTGAGTTTCACCACCTCCTCATCTATTCAGCACACACTGAAACGATGACTTGGTCGTCCATGTTCTTTCTGCTTCTGTGGGTCCTCCGTCTCTCTGCCAGGGACATCACGGCTAAGCGTCACGCGTAGGCGCGTCAAAAGTTCAATTTTTTGAACTCTGTGCGTTGGCCGTGGTGGTGCGCTCACTGCGCTGGGCGCGTTATTTAGGTGCGAAAAAAACGCGTGCAACGCGCCTAACGTGCTGCTTTAGGGCGTGTAACGCATCTACGCGCCTAAACCAATGGTTCCCTATGCAAAAATGCAGATTTTAAACGCCTCTAACGCGCGTAACGTGTTCAGTGTGACCGTAACTTTCGAATTGGTTGTCTACTTTCCTACGAGGTACACAATTATATCTGAGTTATTACCAACCTAAACAGTCAGAACCACACAGAACTTAGTTGAATTGATGATTCATGAATTGTATTAGTGGAGTTTTTTCTTAGTTATTCAGCTGTAGTTCCTCTGTATTTACCTTTTCATTACCAATGGTAATCACCCAATAATATACTTATCATTTACTATATATTTACCATATATTTAATTACTGAGTAATTAGGGGACTGTAAAAGAAAGGTTACCGTTTCTTCAAGATGATGGACAGGGGTCAGATACTTTATATCTAGTTGACTTGGTAGGTGTGTTGCCAACTAGGCTTGGACGCTACTGTGGCCTGAACTGGGTTGAGTGACATTTACGCGCTGTCTACCTCTAGTGGGCAGAATGGGTTATAGCATAACAGCCATATATGACCGTGAGGAAAAATAGACTAGCAGTGAGATGAAGGTGATACTGATCAAAATAAAGCTTTAATTAAAGTACATTTGTTTAGTTTAAAAATTTATAAACAAAATATCATAATGTAATTCTACTGTCTATGTACCACTAATGTAGGCTACCGACCGTATAACTACTGTTCTACTGTTGTGTACTTTCACGGTTAGCGGGTGGCAGGCAGGCAGGTAGGACCTAATCGCAGACAGTTCAGGTAAAAGGATAATTTATTAACACAAAAGGCAAGGAACACAGGTGACGCGGGTAACACAGGGAACACCGGGAACACAGGTAACACACAGGAAAAAACTCACCACAAACAAAAATGATCCGACAAGCAACAAATGAAAGACATGGGCTTAAATACCAAACACACAGGGCACACAACGAGTAACAGCTGAAACACATTAGGGGAGGGAGCAGTAATCACACAGGAGAGAAACTTGACCAGACATGGGGAGACAGATACCAAAGTAAAACCGGAAACACACCAAAACAAGACAGACCACGACATGTACGTGCTGCTGTGGAACCAAATAACATAGGATCAATTAAGTATCTTGTCTTCCATCTATCTCTCTCTATATATATGTATGTATGTATGTGTGTGTATATATATATATATATATATATATATATATATATATATACATATATATATGTATATGTATATCTTAACCTAATCATCGAATATTTCCACACATCCTGGATGTTGTAGTTTTATAAACACAACAGTGGTTCTTGTGCGGCAGCCATCTTAGGTTGTAGTTTTTCGCAGCCACCTAGAGGATGGATCTTCAATTGACACGCCCTACTGTGTATACTGTCATACATCTCCTTAACATCTACAAAACATTTTGTAGGATTGAGGTGACCTGTGACAATACAAAGAGGGCATGTTTTTGGCACCTTGATGCCTACAAAACAATTCCTAACAAGAGAAGATATGTGTTTATGTAAAGTGAGTTTGGCTGCCAGTCAGGAGAAGGCCTCACCATAGGAAATATCCTGCTGCTTGAGAACCGCCCTAATGACTGACTGCATGGACACCAAGAGACACATCTTCATCAGAGAGACCGACTCCACGCATCTTAAGATACAGACGAGGAGATATGAATTAGAGCAGACAACTTGGACCTGCAACACCTTATGGACTCATTATTACATTATTTAAAACATCCAGTTAATAATCAGCAGAACTTCACCCCTACCAGAGCAGACCATATATGATTATTGACAACATCATTACTTGTTTAGGACATTTATCTTCTTTTATCTCCAGTTTTTTCAGTGAAGAAGCGGATATCTAAATTTGTATGAACCTGTACGCCGGATTAAACCTTCTGTGTTTAAAATGGCTCTCCAATGAAAACAAATTAAAGTGAGGTCAGCTACCGTCTCTCTGTGTTTGAGCTTCAACAGAGTGATGTTATGAATAGAGGCGCGGCCGCCACAGGTTTGGTATGAGGAAGAAAACGTGTGGTGAGGATTTGATCTTTGTGAGATTGTACTGATCACCTGAAACACAGGAGAGGCCTTCTCTAGGTCATGTGTTTCTATTCTCTACATTATCTACATTTCTCTCTTCATGGAAATCATGGGAACACTTTACAATAAGGGTGCATAAATTAACCATTAATTAACATTAGTTAATGCAGGTCATAAGCAATAAACGTTAATGAATAGTAATCATTTAATAATGGTGTTCATGTTTGATAATATTGTTCACGTGAACTAAGGTATTTTACTCCCCCTGCTAATGCTGGTTATTCTTGCAATTACTGATGTTAATTAATAGTAACTATACCATTAGTTAAATGTTAGTACATTTTAGTTAATGTTTCTAAATGCATTCACTAATGTTAATAAATGTTTCATTAATGTATGTTAAAGTGTTAATAAAATCCTGGTATTTATTTTCTGTAGCTGAGCAGGACATGTGAGACGATGCATCAGTGACTGAGTGTCTCTACCTGCTATTTGACCCATCAAGTGTCTCTTTGTATTTCTCTGAGCTTTTAGACATCACAGCTATATCCATTGTTCATATTTTAATGAAGTGTTTATTCTTCATCTGTGAGTGAAGTCATGGAACAGCAGCCTATAAGAATTTAATCAGAGAGGAGTTTAAACTGGGAGGGGAACTGGACCAACCGGTTGGTTCACAACATCATTCTTTCCATGTTGTTGTGTTGGACGGTTTGGTGCTGAGCTCTTCATAACAGCAGGGAGTAGACAAGGTACTGTAGTCAACACGCTCTGTCATATCATAATTCATAGGTTGAGTTATTCAACAAAATGTAATGTAATGTCATTGATTTTTAAACTTTGGTCTACTTGACACTTTGTTAATTAATTGGTTCCTATAGCGACATTTATTGCCATGAAAATGTTAATTTTTTCGTCTAACTATTCATCAAATTAGCATTTGAATATTATTATGTTTAATATGATAATATCATAAATATTATTACTACTTGTATAATTTTAATAAGTATTTTGTTATAATTGTATTGTTATTGTGATATGTATTACTATTATTATAATGATCCTTTTAATTGTATTATTATTATTATTATTATTATTATTATTATTATTATTATTATTATTATTATTATTATTATTATTATTCCCATTAGTGTTATTGTTTTTGTGAGTCTGGAAGAGAGTCAGATCTGGGGATGTGGTTGTGATCTCAACGTCATGAGGAAGCCAGTTTAAGGTCGGTAGTCAGACTGGTTCAACAGAACAGAAAACCACAGAGGATGATTTCCTCATAGTGAGCGTATCTGTCTTCTGGTTCCCCTGAAGACACACTTGAAGTCCTGAAGCATTCTTTATCACATTGAGTGATAAAGTTATCAGTGGTTTGGAGCAAACACCTAGCAGCGTCTCCACAACTTTCTCGACAGGTTCTATAAAAGCAGGGAATAACCAAACACTGAATGACCAGAGAAACATCTGTAGTTGTGTTTGTGTCCAGGTCTCCAGTCTACTATCAATGAGGAGAGAGAAGGATGGGGCGCCCTACCTATAAAACCATTCCGTCTGGAAAACACGGCCGCGAGAAAAAAGCTAAGAGGTCGGAAGAGGATCTCTCAGTGTCTGTGACTGTTGTCCATCTCAGAGCTCAGCAGTTTATATTAACTAAATTAGGCTTATTAAGATTTCAAAATTGAAATTCCAATTAATAAAAATATTAAACACTGTAATTAATAAAAATATCAAACACTTCTTCTTCTGGTTCTAAAAGAGTCCAGCAGAAGAGAGAGGACTCCCCTGGACCCACCTGTATCTCCATGAAGAGTGACTGGTCTATGGATGATCCTGTTTGGTTTAAAGATGGACGCCACACCAGAAAGAAGAGGTAGGAGTTTCAAGAGACGATGAAGACTGACCAGACGTATTATATCATGAGAAAGTTATGGACCTTTAATATCTGGTGATTGTGAGTGTGTGTGTGTGTGTGTGTGTGTGTGTGTGTGTGTGTGTGTGTGTGTGTGTGTGTGTGTGTGTGTGTGTGTGTGTGTGTGTGTGTGTGTGTGTGTGTGTGTGTGTGTGTGTGTGTGCTCCACAAAGAAGATGTAGGAGCTTCAACATTTAGGAGGTTTAAAGATGTTAATCTGTCGAGGTAAACATCACAAACGGTGTGATATCTTCTCCTTTGACATGAAGAAGGTCTTAAACAAGGAGATCCGTTATCAGCCTTTCTAGGCTGTCGCTAACTGTACAATCACAATGTACCAGGTATTCAAGAAGTCAATATGAGACATAAATATTTGCCGATGATATTCTTGCGCTGGTCTCAGAACCCACCCATACACTCCCATCTCTGTTTACATTAGTTAATCAATTCTCCTAATTTTCAGGATGCAAAGTAGACAAACTATGAAGCTTTCAATTGTCATCCTTCTGCCCAAGATTTATTTTCAAACCAGGCCTGAGAATGGCTTCAGATATCTTGAACCAAACTCCGTTATACTACTTCCAACATTTTGACCATTTGTGCAGGAAATTCCTTTGGAATGCTAAACGCCCAAGATTGAAGTTGTCCACATTGCAAAGAGCTGTGGACCATGGTGGTTCTGGGAACACCCAGTCACCTATAAGACCATTATACCATTACCATCAGGCGTCAAATAGTCTCAGCCACCAGAAAGGAACCTCTCGTGTTTTAGTATTAAAAGTACCCTATGAAGACCCTCCCCTTAGTGAAAGTGGAATGGTTAATTTACCCCAAATAGTATACAGCACCCTAGGGTTCTGGTTAACCCTAACCCCCCCCCCCCCCCCCCCCCCCCCCCCATTCACAGCCAGGGTTCTGGTTAAACCCTAAACTACCTCCATTCACAGACAGGGTTCTGGTTAAACCCTAAACTACCTCCATTCACAGGCAGGGATCTAGGAAGAAGAAAAAAAACAAAGCTAAGGAACTCTTAAACTATTTGGATCTACTTAGAAAACATGTTGACCTGCCCAGCAATCCATTTTGGGAAATACCTTCAACGGAGACTTTGAAGGAAGGAGGGGTAAGGACTTTCTGCTAAGTGTGGAAAGTGTAAAACTATTTGTGAAAAACATATGGTACTGGACACAAAGCCTCCAAATACTAGTCATTTCTATTAAATGTTCATAATCTAGTAATTTGACATTAAAAACTGCCCATCTCAGAGCTCATCACCATCATTATTCTGAGTGGCTAAGAATTCTAAATAATGGCAATAAAATGTGAAGAGAATACCAGTTTAAACCACGCGTTCTGGACCAGTCCAAGCTGGATAGAGCAGGTTGTTAGGCAACCTAGTTGTTGAGGTTCGACCATAACGTTGGTACATTAGGTCATACCTTCTGGGAGAGAACAAATGTTCTTGAAGGCTGCTTCTGGCGTCACCAGAACCATCCTGGGTCAGTGTTATGTATCCATGACAGTGTTTACGGCATGCCCGTATTTTGATAGCATGCCTGTATTTTAATGTAACGGATGACGTGTTTCCGGGGGGTGTGTCCGTTGGGATAAGTTTGAGTAAACAGTTGAACTCATGAGGCTCCCGTGTTTCGCGTAGTGTTTGCACACACAACATTGGCGACGAGGATGGAGTTTTCACTCCCACCACCTACACCTTTCCTTACACTACCAGGCGAGCCTCCGGTACCGTGGATTCGTTGGCTGGAGTCGTTTGAAACATACCTCGCAGCTCTAGGACTGGAGGATGCTAGCGACCCGCGACGAAGAGCACTCCTTGTTCATTGCCTCGGTACTGAGGGACAGCTCATTTTCAGAACCCATTATATAGCCGACCTCCGCAGCTTAGCGGTTTTCTGTAAATTCGGTGAAATGGAGCAGGAGATGATAAGGGACCAGCTTGCAGAACACGCAGCCCACCCCAAAATTCGGGAAAAGTTAATTATGTCACCAGATGATTTGACTCTTAAAAAAGTACTGGAAATAGCCTTGCAAATAGAAAAAGCTACCGAGCTGACATCACAACTAGGCTTCCCGGCGCTTTTCTCTCAGCCTGCATTGACGCAACATGTCGAAGATTCTGAGCGCTCACCTAGCCCTGCATCGTCAGACACAGACCCAGGGATTAACTACACATCCCACACACGTAGCCAGCCACGTCGCAGTTGTGGCAACTGTGGATCCTCTTCCCACATGAGCAGAGCCCCAACATGCCCGGCCAGGGGAAAAGTCTGCCAGTCCTGCGGGAGAGACAACCACTTCGCCAAAGTCTGTCGCTCTGCGCCGTCCGTGCTCGGCCCACGGACAGGCCCACAACAGGCTGTGGCTAGCTCATCAGCCCCAACACCCATACACTCTGTCAGCTCTGCACGTGTGTCCTTCAAGACGTGCACAGTGGAACTAGATGGGGTCTGTGTTCCTTACCTTTACTGCTGGATACTGGAGCGGCTTTATCCCTCCTCAACTGGCCCACAGTCAAGCGCTTCCTGCCCCACATCACACTGCAGACTCCTTCGGCTGTTCTCCATGGATATGGCAATTCTAAGATCGACTTAGTGGCCTCCCTCAGCTGTCCGGTGCGCCATGGCAACACATCCTTGGCTACCTTCACTTTTCAAGTGGCACGCCATGGAGCTAACCTCATGGGGCTGGATCTCATCACCAGCTTGGGCTTCACGTTCATGGACAGCGGTGGAGCAACAATTCACCAGGTCAGCTCACCATGGGAACAGCGATGGCCAGCACTCTTTTCTGGCCTAGGCTGCATCTCAGCTTTCACCCATCAACCTCTGCTTCGCAAAGACATACACCCTGTCATACAGCCTCTCCGCCGCATTCCCCTGGCACTACGTGATGACGTCTCAGCAGAGCTGACAAAGCTGTTGGACTTAGGCATCATTGAGTCAGTCAACGCCTCGCCCTGGATCTCTAACCTGGTCATCGCGAAAGAAGAAGTCAGGTGGTTTGCGTGTGTGTGTGGACCTGAGGGCGGTTAACAAGGCCGTGGTGCCCGACAAATACCCGCTGCCCACAGCAGAGGAACTGACCTCTCAATTTTACGGCTCCAAGATTTTTTCAAAGCTTGACCTCCGCCAAGGCTACCTGCAGGTACCCCTGCACCCAGACAGCCGTAACCTCACCGCTTTCGTCACACACACAGGCGTTTTCCGCTACACCAGGGTGCCGTTTGGTCTTTGCTCCGCCCCTAGCTGCTTCCAGAAAATAATGTCCACCATCTTCGCTGGCATCCCAGGGGTGGTGATATTCCTGGACGACATAGTAGTACACGGATCAACGGCTGCCATCCACGACCAACGACTCACACAGGTACTCGACACGCTGGTTTCCCATGCCCTCACACTGAATGGGGAGAAGTGTATATTTTCTCTGCGTCCGAGGTGGAGTTTGTGGGGTTTCGCCTTGACCCCAGAAGGCCTCAGCCCACTGCACCTCTAACGTGGAGGCCATTCAACGGCTGCCCATGCCCTCCAGCCCTGCCCAAATTGCCTCCTTCCTGGGCATGACCGCCTATTACTTGCGTTTTCTTCCTCAGTATTCTTCCACCACTGCCCCTCTACGACTGCTCCTTAAAAAAGACGCCCATTGGGCATGGACCCCTGCCTGCGAAGATGCGGTCATGCAGCTGAAGGCCCAGCTCATCGCACCACCAGTACTCGCCCACTTCGACCCACCCAGGCCGCCGACGCTGGTCAATTGTGATGCCTCCAACTACGCAGTGGGGGCCTGTGCTGTCTCAGCTTCACAACGGCACAGAGCAGAGCGGCCGATTGCTTTTGCCTCCCGAGCTCTTAATTCAGCCAGAGCAGCAGAAGTACTCCGTGGGGGAGAGAGAGGCCCTAGCCTGTGTCTGGGCCTGTGAGCGGTGGCATATGTACGTGTATGGCCGGTCATTCACATTACGTACGGACCACCAAGCGCTTACAGCCCTGCTGGCCACATCTGGTTCTGGGCACAGGCCTCTGCGCATCCACCGCTGGTATGAGAGACTTCACCAGTACAATTTCACGCTGCAGTTCACAACGGGAAGAGAGAATGTGGTGGCGGACTTACTGTCACGCTCCACCCCACCTCCAGCTGTGGAGCCGACTCCAGACAACAGCGACCTGGACCTCATTTAGCTCCTCCACTCCCCTCTCGAGGCAATAGTGTCACTTCCAGATCTCCAACAGGCCTCTGAACAGGACCCAGTGCTCTCACAGCTCCGCACTTTCATCCACTCCGGGTGGCCTCCAGCCTCTGGCCTACCAGACAGTCTAGCTCCTTTCCGCCGGTTTAAAGATGAACTCTTTTGCTGGAACGACCACTGCGTTGCAAGGGGCCATCGCACAGTCATACCCTCCGCTTTACAGCCACGTGTCTTGTCCATGGCCCATGAAGGCCACCTGGGCATTGTCAAAGTGAAACAGCGCTGCAGGGAAGTGGTCTGGTGGCCAGGAATCGATGGCGATGTGGAGGCTATGGTGAGAGACTGCACAGCCTGCCTGGTGAGTGGAAAGACCGGCCCCCCACCAGCTCCTCCCCTTCAGCCACTGCAGTGGCCAGCTGGGCCTTGGGAGCACATCCAAATGGACATTTGTGGTGAGCTCCGTGGCGTCCCATATCACCAACGGTTCCTCATCGTGGCCTATGACCTGTACTCTAAGTGGCCTGAGGCAGTCTCTACAGGGTCAGTCACCACACAGGCAGTCATTGACTTTCTAGAGGTGCTTTTTGCTCGTTGGGGCATGCCCACAACAATCACCACAGACAATGGGCCGCAATTCATCTCTGCAGTGTTCACGACTTTTCTGAGTGAGCGGGGGATCAGACACATACGCACAGCCTTCTATAACCCTCAGGCGAATGGGGGTGTGGAGCGCATGAACCAGACGCTGAAAAATGGTATCAGAGCTCACCTAGCCAGAGGGGTTTCAATTCTCAGGCAGCACTCCTGCGGACCCCTACTGCCACTAACCGAGCTGCTAAACACAACTACAACAGACAGCTCACCAGCACTTTCTGATGTTGGGGCGGGAGCTATCACTACCCCTGGATCGCCTTCGTGTTCCTGCTCACCTGACATCACAGGGGGCCCAGCGGGAAACAACTGATCAGCTACGTGACCGAGTCTCAGCACGACAGCAGGCAACTAAACAGCGCTTTGACCGGTCCCACAGGGCCAAACACCCAGCTTTCACCATTCTGGACTGGGTCAGGGTCAGGAGGCCCACAAGGGGCCATAAGCTTTTGTCATTCTGGTCAGCGCCTTTCCAGGTGACTGAGCAACTGGGGCCTGCCACCTTTCGTCTCTCAGATGGAACGCGGTGGCATGCACGCCGCCTCCGCAAAGTGGCCACACCTACCGCGGCAGACCTGGAGGCCAGCCGAGATCCTGATCCAGACTCTGGAGGCCCAGTCAATCCTGCAGCACGACCAGTCCGTGCCCGTGCCAAACCGGGCTACCTCAGGAATTACTATGTTTGAATGTTTTAACCTCATCAAGACTGTTCGAGTTACTTTAGTCTGGTGTTCTAAAGCACTTTACCTTTTAAATAGCCTTGTCATAATATGTTCGGGCCGGACTGAAGTCATTAACAATGTATTCTGATTATCTACTATAATTACCCTAGTACTGTTATTATATACTATAATATTCGTGTTATATCTCACTCAGGGATGTGGGTTGGATCTCCCCTGGAGAGGGGGGAAAATGTAATGTATCCATGACAGTGTTTACGGCATGCCCGTATTTTGATAGCATGCCTGTATTTTAATGTAACGGATGACGTGTTTCTGGGGGGTGTGTCCGTTGGGATAAGTTTGAGTAAACAGTTGAACTCATGAGGCTCCCGTGTTTCGCGTAGTGTTTGCACACACAACAGTCAGGAGAGTCCCTCCTCCACTAGACTTTATAGGACGGAGGACCCCTCCACACTTTACTATCTAGCAGCCCAGTAGCAGGTTGATGAGCCCCTGTTCATGTTGGGATGTACTAGTCAGGGAGTGGAGGGCTGGGTCTGCAGCCCAGCCTCTACTTGGAACATTTCCTTAGGCCAGCTGTCCGCCTGAGAACCTTCCTCTGCTAGACCGCTCCATGGAGGGGAGAGTAGAACCTATTTACGATGAACACACAGCCAGAAGGACGTTTCCAGCTCATGAATCCATCATATCCAGCGTTAATCTTTAGATATGACTAAGTTAAGCTAATAAAGAGTTACAAAATATAAATCACATTCAATATCCTCTGAATATTTATATCTGTGGAAAAGTAAATAACAAATTAATCAAACACTTTAATTTCAGAATTAAAGGTTCTAAAAGAGTCCATCAGGTGAGAGCAGACTCCCCTGGACCCACCTGTGTCTCCATGAAGAGTGACTGGTCTATGGATGATCCTGTTTGGTTTAACGATGGACGCCACACCAGAAAGAAGAGGTAGGAGTTTCAAGAGACGATGAAGACTGACCAGACGTATTGTATCATGAGAAAGTTGTGGACCTTCAATCTCTGGTGAGCGTGTGTGTGTGTGTGTGTGTGTGTGTGTGTGTGTGTGTGTGTGTGTGTGTGTGTGTGTGTGTGTGTGTGTGTGTGTGTGTGTGTGTGTGTGTGTGTGTGTGTGTGTGCGCGCGCGCGTGCGTGCGTGCATGCATGCATGTGTGTGTGTTGGGGGGGGGCGGGTGTTTGTGTGTGTATGTGTGTGTGTTCTCCACAGACAAAACCAGGATAGGTCAAAGGTTAGCAGTGGTCAGTCTGTACAGCAGCAACAAACACAGTTGAAGGTATGTAAATGTACAAAAGAATCAGTAATGACATTTGACATGATATGTGAACAACATCTCTCCTGGAGCTAACAGTCTCCAGGCTTCCCTCCTCAGACCAGCAGGACGTGAATCCAGGACAGGCTGTTCTGATGTCGTCACTTAGTTCAGAGTAAAGTTCTCATCGGTGTATGTTCTGTTCCAGAGGATCAAGGAGAACGCACACGCTTTTCTAGACAAGGAGGTGGAGAAGCTCTGGCGGGTTCTCTTCCTAGATTACCCACAATGCTCAGAGAGCGAGAGGGAGGAGGAGGAGGAGGAGGATGGTGAGGAGGAGGAGCAGCGGAGGCGTGCCATAGAGGGAGTGCTGGACATCACGCTGCTCTGCATGAAGCAGTTGAAGCAGGTGGAGCTGGCCGACTCACTGCGGAGCAGTAAGATACTCTTATTTTTAAACAGATTAGGAAGATATTCTTATTTGAAATTTATCAGAAAAATAATCTTTTTTTGAAAAAACGATGAGGAAGATGTACAGTACTGCTGTACTATTTTTAATCATAAATTCTTCCAATTTTTTCTAATGTAGAAAGTGTTTCTGCTGAGTGCCAACATAGAATCAAGTCTCATCTAAAGGAGAAGACCCAGTGTGTGTTTGAGGGAATCGCTGAAGCAGGAGGGTCAAGACCTCTGAATGAGATCTACACAGAGCTCTACATCACAGAGAGAGGCAGTGGAGAGGTCAACAAGGAACATGAGGTCAGGCTGATTGAAACAGCTTCCAAGAAACCTGGCAAGGAGGAAACATCGATCAAATGTCAAGACATCTTTAAACTCTTACTTGGAAAAGATAAACCAATCAGAACAATGATGACAACTGGAGTGGCCGGCATTGGTAAAACTGTCTTAACACAAAAGTTCACTCTGGACTGGGCTGAAGGCAAAACCAACCACGACATACACTTCATATTTCCCTTCACTTTCAGAGAGGTAAATTTACTGAAAGATAAAAAGTTAAGCTTGGTTGAACTTCTTCATCACTTCTTTATTGGAACCAAAGAAACAGGATTCTGCAGATACGACCGGTTCCAAGTTGTTTTCATCTTGGATGGTCTGGATGAGAGTCGATTTCCTCTGGACTTCAAGAACAACCCGAAATGTACTGATGTTACAGAGTCCACCTCGGTGGACGTGCTTCTGACGAACCTTATCAGGGGTGACCTGCTTCCCTCCGCTCGTATCTGGATAACCACACGCCCTGGGGCAGCCAATCAGATCCCTGCTGAGTGTGTTGACATGGTGACAGAGGTGAGAGGGTTCACCGACCCACAGAAGGAGGAGTACTTCAGGAAGAGATTCAGAGACGAGGAGCTGGCCAGCAAAATCATCTCCCACGTCAAGACATCACAAAGCCTCCACATCATGTGTCACATCCCAGTCTTCTGTTGGATCACAGCTTCAGTTCTGGAGGACTTCTTCAAAACCTCCCAGACAGGAGAAGAGATGCCCAAGACTATGACTCAGATGTACAGCCTCTTCCTGAGGGTTCAAACCATACAGGGGGACAGGAAATATCATGGGAGAGCTGAAAAAGATCCACACTGGAGTTCGGAGAGCAGGGAGATCATTGTTTCTCTGGGAAAACTGGCTTTTAACCAGCTGGAGAAAGGCAACCTGATCTTCTACGATGCAGACCTGGCAGAGTGTGACATCGATATCAGAGCAGCCTCAGTGTACTCAGGACTGTTCACCCAGATATTTAAAGAGGAGTGTGGGCTGTACCAGGACAAGGTGTTTTGCTTTGTCCATCTGAGCATCCAGGAGTTTCTGGCCGCCCTTTATGTCTTTCTGTCCTTCATCGACAGGGGTGTCAATCTGCTCTCAGAAGAAAAACCAACCTCCAAGGAAGATGAACTCCTCCTCTACGAGAGTGCCGTGGACAAGGCGATACAGAGTGAGAATGGACACCTGGACTTGTTTCTCCGCTTCCTCCTGGGCCTCTCTCTGGAGACCAATCAGATTCTCCTACGAGGCCTGCTAGGACAGACAAGAAGTAGCTCACAGACCAATCAGAAATCAGTGTCTTACATCAAGAAGAGGATAAGTGTTGGTCACTCTCCAGAGAGAAGCATCAATCTGTTCCACTGTCTGAATGAGCTGAACGACCATTCTCTAGTGGAGGAGATCCAACAGTACCTGACATTAGGAAGCCTCCCCAGAGAATCTCTCTCCCTTGCTCAGTGGTCAGCTTTGGTCTTCATATTACTGACTTCAGAAGAGGAGCTGGATGTGTTTGACCTGAAGAAATACTCTGCTTCAGAGGAGAGTCTTCTGAGGCTGCTGCCACTGGCCAAAGCCTCCAAAACATATCTGTAGGTTCACTAATAACATGTATTACAATACACACAACACAATATACATAATACTAGAATATATCAACGATAATAATATACAAAATTTCATTGTAAGTGTTGCGGCAACCCGGCACGGTGAGCGAACCACCTCCTCCCAAACAGGACAGCATTTCATGGGGAAAAGCCAAAAAGGCACGTTTATTTAAAATCCAACATAAAGTCTCTCAAAATACAAATAACAAAAAACCTGGGAGGAATCCACGGTCCCCTCCTTTGTGGGTGGAATCCCGTCACCCACGAGGACCAGTCTCTCCGTGGGGGATCACCATAGCTGGGAGAGCCCCGAATGAGTGGAGAACCAGGCTATTTAAGCCCTGCTTCTCCACCAGTTCCACAGGTGTTCCCCATGTCCTTATTTGGCCGAGGCCGGGTTGCCACAGTGTGCATAATTAGATTCTATTAATGAGTTAAATAATCTACGTGGAAAGAATTGCAAGTATTTTAGAGACAGTTTAAAACGCTAGAGAGTTTATAAAACAGTTTAATATCTGACCTGAACCGTCCAGAGAGCATGAACTGTGTCCGTTTTAACAAATTCATAACAAAAGAGTAACATGTGTTTTTTTTATGGCTGAATTTTAAGGCTAAATGGCTGTAATTTGTCAGAGAGATGCTGTGAAGGTCTGGTCTCAGTTCTCAGCTCAAACTCCTCTTGTCTGAGAGAGCTGGACCTGAGTACCAATGATCTGCAGGATTCAGGAGTGAAGCTGCTCTCTGATGGACTGGGGAGTTCACGCTGTGCACTGAAAATTCTCAGGTCAGTTTTGCTGTTTCACTGTGTCCGCATTAGGAAAGTTAAAGATAGGCTACTAGAGTAAAAATATGGCACCAAGTTAATAAGAAAATGTTTTTTAAATATTCCTGCAAATGCAGTGAAGAAGTGACATTTCTGAAATTCATGATTTATTTTCATGAATAAAATCGTTTCAAAACATCCATCCCTCTGTTTCATTCACCATTCGCAAACTATGGAAATAGTTTCCCAGACATATTAACATTTTGTGATTCATACGACACAAGTTTGTACTAGTTGAACTTCATTCATAAAACATTATAGATTGATTTATATGTAATAAAAAGTATTTTTTTAAAGGCTGAATGGCTGTCATCTGTCAAAGAGATGCTGTGAAGATCTGGCCTCAGTTCTTAGCTCCAATCCGTCTAGTCTGAGAGAGCTGGACCTGAGTACCAATGATCTGCAGGATTCAGGAGTGAAGCTGCTCTCTGCTGGACTGAGGAGTCCACACTGTAGACTGGAAACTCTCAGGTCAGTTGTGTGCAAACAGATAAACCACAAGGTTTGATTTTGGAATACATTTATTACATACATTTAAATCCATAAAAGATCACATTTCATATGAATAACTTAACCTATTGACATTTTGTTCACATAAAGTATAACGTTATATTTTATATTCCTCGGTTAAACAGTGTGTTTATAATAGTCGTTGTAGTTGTATTTATTATTGATTGTTTGGGTGCTCACCATAGACTGTGTAGCTTTTGACTCATTTCAGTTGTGCCCTGTTGTGTGTGTGTAGGTTGTCTGGCTGCCTGGTCACGCAGGAAGGCTGTGCTTCTCTGGCCTCAGCTCTGAGCTACAACCCCTCCCATCTGAGAGAGCTGGACCTGAGCTACAATCACCCAGGAGACTCAGGAGCTGCGCTGCTCTTTGCTGGACTGGAGGATCCACGCTGGAGACTGGACACTCTCAGGTATGAAGAGCACAGCTCATCACTCAGGGACAATGTCTCCTAAAAGGATTCAACCAGCTGCTGGATGAAGTGGTCCCAACTCATGTTGAGCAAAAGGTGATGAGACAGCAGATTAGGATACAGGCGACTTTCATTAAATAATATTCATGATAGTCGGTGCAGCACACTGTGAATTCGTTTTTTTAGTGGCCGATGTTGGAGTCAGCTGATCCCATGCTGGTTTCTATAAGTTAGCCTGGAGATGGGCCTTTGTATGGAGTAGGGAGTTAGCATGCAGTTTAGTGTTAACCTGGAGTTGGGTGTTTCCCTGTTTAAAGACAACTTGCTGCTCTCTCTTTGTTAACATGTGAATAATGTTTCCCTGTTTAAAGACAACATGCTGCTCTCTGTTTGTTAACATGTGAATAATGTTTCCTTTTTAAAGACAACATGCTGCTCTCTCTTTGTCTCCCCCAGTGTGGACCACTGTGGAGAGTCGAGGATGAAACCAGCTCTAAAGAAGTGTAAGTGTCTGTTTAGGTTGATTCATCACAAAACACACTAACTATTGTGATGGAAAATCCATCCGCACAGCAGGAGGTGACGTCGCCTTCGTTAAACTCTTCATCAATCTACATTTCAGTCAAGGATAACATTTGAATCCTAGTTAATGCGTAAATACAGCATGATGTAATTTTCTACACCTTTAATTACTCTTAAGTGATGAACTTATTCATTTATATTTTGCAGCCCCCTAATGGTGTCTTGTTCTCCCCTCAGATGCCTGTGAGTTCACACTGGACCCAAACACTGCCCACCGAAACCTCTCTCTGTCTGAGGACAACAGAAAGGTGACGAAGGTTAAAGAGCTGCAGTCGTATCCTGATCACCCAGAGAGATTTGACTCCTTGTACCAGGCGTTGTGTAGAGAGGGTCTGACTGGCCGCTGTTACTGGGAGGTAGAGTGGGAAGGAGAGGTTTCTGTAGGAGTGACATACAGAGGAATCACAAGGAGAGGAAAGGGTGATGATAGCCGGCTTGGAGGGAACGACAAGTCCTGGAGTCTTCATTATCATGATTTTCATTACTCTGTCCGGGACGACAAGAGAGTAAAAGTCATTCGTCTCCCCCCCCCTGACTCTAACAGAGTAGGAGTGTATCTGGACCGGCCTGCTGGCACTCTGTCCTTCTACAGGGTGTCCCCAGGTGGAGGAGGGTCCTCAGACACACTGACACACATCCACACCTTCCAGTCCACCTTCACCCAGGAGGACCTCCTCCCTGGGTTTGTACTTTTGAGATCTGGTTCCTCAGTGTCTCTGAGTCAGTTGTAGTGAGACACACACACAGACACACAGTCTCACACACACACACACACACACACACACACACACACACACACACACACACACACACACACACACACACACACACACACACACACACACACACACACACACACACACACACACACACACACACACTCCCACCCCACACACACTCCCCCCCCCACACACACAGGATCCATATGTTCTGTATGTTCACTCCATACAATACGGAATTATATCACATGTTAATCATATATTTATCTTCCTCTAAATGTAGAGGAAGTTTTTGTATCGAGCTTCCTCTACAGTTCATTACTTAGGTGAGGAGGGGTTCAGTTATCAGAACTGAATGATCTATATAACTATGACTTAAGTTACTATTATCTTTATTGAGAAATTGGTAAAAAATATATATTCTCTTTGAAAAAGAAATTTTCTCTATTGGTAAATTTTGCAGCATTTCAGAATCAAACACCTAATTATTGTACAAACACAGTCATGTCACTTTATATTTTGTTAATTTGTATGATTTAAATAGTCATTCACTTAACTGGAACCAACAGGGTCATGGATCAGGATAGATTGTTTATTAAATGCAATGGAGTCATGTGTTAGGATAGAAAGTGTTTTAAATGTAATGGGGTAATGGATCGAGATAGATAGTGTATTAAATGTGTTGAGGCGTTTATTCATTGAAACATCCTTATTTGTTGATGTTTGTATGGTATGTGATTATTCTCTTTGATTGAACTTGACACGGCTCCTTTCTGGTTGTAGTTTTTTGAAAACAGAAATAAAATGTAGTTTCTGTGTTAACCAAAAAATGGCCACTTGATGGTAGTGTTTCTCATTTATTCACAAAATGATGAATTCTGAAATTCTTAAACCATAGAGGGATTATCAGTCTACGCCACTACATCACTCCCCACTCTATGTGCATGTCATTTTCAGAAAGAGACGAGAGCGACAAGTTCCGCAATCATGTCTTGTTGTGCGGTTGGTTGCACAAACCCTTTTAATAAGACTGATTATCCCATTTATTCTACTTCTTGCTTGCCAACATAATAAAACTATTCCAATACTTTAATAATTATGCTTTTTCTTATTCATATTGCATGCTTATTACATGTATAGCCTACTCTGTTTGAGTTCATCTCCCTGAAAAAGTAGTAGGTGTCAAAAACATGTTTTTGACACGTTTTTGACACATGTTTTTGACACTTGTCATTTTCTACAGGTAAATCAAACACGCAAATTTGTTGTTTAGCTGCTGTTTTTTACTTGAATGTGCATTGAATAAATGTTGCACTGCAGCTGAATCAACCCAGTGAGTGTTCTTTTAACGTATATGGGAGTGGTGTGTTTGCTTTTATTAGATAGTAACAGCAAAAATAGATAAGAAATGGGGGAGAGAAGAGGCCACAGGTTGGACCCAAACCTTGGCAGCTGCAAAGGACCCATTCAAGGAAATTGATTTCTTTAATTTAAGTGGACTTGAAAAATGATTGAACAGAACTAAAAATGTTAAATTGTAGGTAATTCTAAATGGGGTTAAATTTATATCAAGCAGTCCACACAAAATGAAAAAATTAAGTTAACACTAAGCATGGCTATTCAGTTCATGAACATAGGAAAAATGTGTTAGTGGGACTATTTGATTTAATACTGCAAACTTAAAATAAACAAGCTTTTCTAACTCACTAATCTTAAAATTACGTATCTTATTTTTTTTGAGGCAACGAGTTTACACACTTTTTTTTAAGTAAGGTCAACTAATTACAGTTTACAGTGTAGGTTTTGTTTGATATTTGCTTCCTAGTGAATGTTACGCAGCATGAAGAAATATTTCCCCTGAGCAGCCAGCCATACGAGGGCTAAAACGTGTGGGAGTTTGACCCCTGTGCGACTTTGTGCATTTGATCGATTGTTTAAGAGACATTTAATATATCTGGATTGTTTCCTTGATATCCGTGATGATGAATTCAGTTTGACGATAAATATCCTGATCTCAATAGCTCAACGGCAGACGATTTATTTCAATGTATTTTTAACACAATTGACAATGTTTAACACAAAATTCCCTGTGTGCCAAACGATGTTGCTGGTTTGGAAGGAGCTTCTATCTGGTGAAGCTGGTTTGGTAGGAGTTTCTATCTGGTGAAGCTGGTTTGGAAGGAGCTTCTACAGTATCAGGTGAAGCTGGTTTGGAAGGAGCTTCTATCTGGTGAAGCTGGTTGCGAAGGCATCATTACGTCATTAAAGTCCATTTTCTTTGAAAGGTCGGCCTCACGCTGAGGAATGTAGGAGAGGGCCTCTGTCCTTGGCGGCTGGGGCCCCTTGATTTTTGAAAGATTTATTTTAAAGGTGACATATCATACCACCAGGTATGAGTGTGATTAGCAGTTACAAGCCGTTTTGAAAATCTACGTCTTCTGACATCACAAGTGGGCGTGTCCACCTTGTGTGCTGGATAGATGAACAACGTTTGCTACAGTCCACTGGGTAGGCTGGTAGACTAATCTATCCAGCAGTCAATCTTGATCCTTGTTGTGCGGCAGCCATCTTAGTTTGTAGTTTTTCATAGCCACTTATAGGATGTACATCCTTCAATGACACACTCTCTTTGTGATGTCAACGTCTCAAAACATCTACAAAACGTCATGTAGGAGTGAGGATACTGTGACATCACAAGAGGGCGTGTTTTTGGCGCCTCTTGATGCCAACAAAACCATTCCTAACAAGAGAAGATATGTGTTATGTAAATTAGTTGGCTGCCAGTCAGGAGAAGGCCTCACCAGGAAATATCTGCTGCTGGAACCGCCCTAATGACCGACTGCATGGACGCCATGAGACACATCTTCATCAGGGGGAAACCGACTCCACCCTTAAGCTACAGACGAGCGCATATGAATCAGAGTGGACAACATGGACCTTCCAACCTTACGGATCATTTATTACATCATTCAGTTAATAATTGGTAGAACTTCACCCCTACCAAAGCAGAACTTCTATGATCTCTTACTCTTAATATTTAACTTGCACACTACTTCACATTAAGCTGACCTTAAAGTGAAGGTCAGCTAATGTCTCTCTGTGTTTGAGCTTCAACAGAGTGATGTTATGAATGGAGGCGCGGCCGCCACAGGTTTGGTATGAGGAAGAAAACGTGTGGTGAGGATTTGATCTTTGTGAGATTGTACTGATCACCTGAAACACAGGAGAGGCCTTCTCTAGGTCATGTGTTTCTATTCTCTATATTATCTACATTTATCTCTTCATGGAAATTATGGAAACACTTTACAATAAGGGTGCATTAATAAACCATTAATTTACATTAGTTAATGCAGTCATTAGCAAGCAAGTAATTAATGAATATGATCATTACATAATTTTATCACTTTTCATTAATGGTTTTTAGTGAATATCACTTGTGAACAAGATATTCATCATGATAAATGTATACAAGACACAGGAGCTACGTTTGAGGTTAGTTTACTGAACACTTTTCAATACAACGGACATGCATACAGGACCAGAGGTCAACCAACCTAACCAGCCTATGCTGCCACCCTGAGGACAACTCCCGTCATAACATAACATTGTCACTCTTCTACATTCCTCCCCCCTTAAGCTGTTTTTCTCCGTGCCCCACAATAACATTGTGTCATCTACATACTCAACTGACACTGAAACAACAATTAATAGTTATTAAGTTTGATAACATTTATACTATTACTACTTGTAAAATTACCATAATAAGATTTCTAAGTATTTTGTTTAAATTGTATTGTTATGATATGTATTACAATTATTATTATTATTGAGTTATCATATTATATTATTATTATTGTTATTGTCATTACTATTAATATTAGAATGTTAATTTAAATTGTATTTTTGTCATTGTGAGTGAGGAAGAGGGCAGGATCTGGGGATGTGGTTGTGACCTCAACGTCATGAGGAAGTCAGTTTAAGGTCGTAAACCATCAATTTAACCCTCATAGTCATTCAAATAACTTGGTTTGCACACAGTCCTTTGTGACCGGCGCACAGGTGCTACCACAGGTTGTGACAGCCCTGCAGCATCTGGAGGTGGAATGTCAGACACTGATGGAGTTGCTTTGTCTGGAGAAGGACTTAAGACACTCTGGGGGTGTGTCTCCTGAACACTGCCGTTTCCTGCCAGAGTGGAAGTCTCTGACGCATCCCTTACTGCTGTGGGTGAAACAGACAGTCCCAATGGTTCTGTGACCTTTGCCTCCAAACAGTCCCCTTTCTCAGGTCTTGACAGTATCTGATCCACATGTCTGCGCACAATGTTACCATCTCCTAACATGACTTTGTAAGAGACAGGACCTGTGATCTTTGTAATGAAACCAGGAATCCACTTAGGACCATGGCTGAAGTTTCTCGTGACCACCGCAGCAATGAACAGCAATGACCGGCTGGTTCTATTAGAGCAGGGAATAACCAAATGATGAATGACCAGAGAAACAATACGTAGTCGTGTTTGTGTCCAGGTCTCCAGCCTACTATGGATGAGGAGAGAGAGGAGGGGGGTCCTAGCTCTAAGACCACTCTGTCTTGGGAACATGGCCGCCGGAGCAAAGCTAATGCAGGTAAGAAGAGGATCTCTCATTGTCTGTGACTGTTGTGTACCATCTCAGACTAATCAGTGATTCAGCATGACTCTCGACCATCATTCGCCTGAGAACTCAGAACAGGACTGATCCAGTTTAAAGCCTTTTTCATGTAGACTGGACTGGTCCAAGCTGGACTAGAACAGGTTGTAAGACAGCCTGACGTTTGAGGTTCCACCAGAACGTTGGCACATGATTATGGAGGCAGATGTGATGTGCTCAATACCATTTTTCCTCAGAAAGTCTTTGAATTCCGCACTCACGAAACATGAGCCATTATCGGACACAATTGTCTCTGGTATCCCCTGATTACTGAAGCTCTTTCGCAGGCATTCAATTGTGCTGGCTGAGGTGGAGGTTGTTACAGGATAAGCATCCATCCACTTTGAATGCGCGTCCATCAAGATCAGAAACATGTGTCCCATAAAAGGTCCGGCATAATCAATGTGTAATCTCTGCCACGGTTTGCTTGGCCACTCCCACGGGTGAAGTGGTGCTGGAGCAGGCAGGTTACGGTGTTCTTGGCATGTGACACAACTTTTTAACTTCCAGGTCTCTATTGTCTGCGTCCAATTTTGGCCCACCAGAAGTAGCTCCGTGCTAAAAGCTTTCATCCTAGTGATACCAATTGTGACCATGATGTAATTGCTGTTAACATGGCCTCTCGCCCTGGTGGCGGCACCACAACACGTGACCCCCACAGTACACACCCATCTTGTACACTTAACTCTGTTTTTCTCACAGAATAAGGTTGGAAAGCTGGATCTAAGTCGTGCATTGGCCAGCCATGTTGTATCAACTGTGCAACTCTGGACAATACAGGGTCTCTGTTTGTCCACCTGCTCACTTCCACTGTGGACACGAGGGTTACAGTCTCCATCATGAGCACTCTTTCCTCCTGTTCCTCCTTGGCTGCAGGTTGCGGCAGAGGAAGGCGACTCATGGCATCTGCATTTCCATGATGTTTTCCAGGTTTGTAGATGATCTCATATTCATACGCTCTCAGCGTTACAGCCCATCGCTGAATACGAGGAGATGCCATGTTAGGCACAGCCTTCATCTCGTTGAAGAGGAATATCAATGGTTTGTGATCAGTACAAATGACAAACTTCCTTCCGTACAGGTATTTGTGGAAGCGCCTGGAATGCCAAACATTCACTGCCAAGCCCTCTTTGTCTAATTGTGAGTAGTTGGATTCAGCTGATGTCAGTGGTCCTTGACATAAAGCTGATTGGTCGCTCTTGTCCATCCGGCATTCGATGCGCAACAACACCGCCCCCCACTCCATAGGGCGAGGCATCACAGGACAGGATCAAGTCTTTTTGACTGTCATATAATGCCACTAATACTTCAGACGATTGCATGAGGCGCTTGGATTCCTCAAACGCTCTCTCTTGTTCTGTCTCCCATCTCCATTTTGTCTCTTTTTCTCAACAGTTCATGCAAGGGAGACAACAATGTGGACAAGTTTGGCAGGAATCTGTTTGTAATAATTTTAGCAAGCCAAGGTACGCACGCAGTTCAGTGACATTAGTGGGTGCTGGTGCTTTCTGTATTGCACTGACCTTGTGTGGTTAGGGGATGAAGTCCCGAGGCATCCACTTTATGTCCTAAAGAACTCTGTTTCCTGTTTCCATGAATGCACATTTGTTGGCGCTTTAGGCGGAAGGCCAGCTTCCTGCAGGACGTGTCAGCACCTGGGTGCAACGTGGCCAGATGTTCTTTGGTCACTTTGGCCTGTCAACAAAATGTCATCCAAATATACTGCCCACATTTGGGATGCCAGCCACCCAGGACTCTCCATCAGTCTCTGAAATATGGCTGGACTGGAAGAAACCCCAAATGGCAGACGGTTCACCTGGAACAGACCTTTGTGTGTGTGTTAATGGTGGACATAGGGCTTTGATGCTTCATCTATCATCATCACTGTTGATAGGCATGGCTCAAGTCCAGTTTACTAAACTTTTCACCACCGGACAATTTCTCAAACAGGTCCTCTAGTTTTGGTATTGGATACTGTTCCAACTTTGACACCTGGTTGACTGTGAGCTTGTAATCTCCACAGATGCGCACTGAGTTGTCAGGCTTCAACACAGGAACAAATCGGGCGCAGCCCACTCAGAGAACTTCACTGGCCTCGATTATCCCTTGATTGGTGAGTCTCTCCAACTCGACCTCCACTTTCTTTCTCATAGCATAAGGGACTGGGCGGGGTTTATAGTACTTTGGAGCAACTCCTTCTTTTTACGTATATTTTTTGCTGGGGGGGCCCCTCCACGTTCCCAGTTCCTCTTTGAAAACGTCCTCCTTCTGCCTTAAACACCTCTTGCAATGTAATCTGTTTTTGTTCTAATGTTGTTCAGCAGAACACAGTTCATTCCCCAGCTCTTTCATCATCCATGATCCTGCCCAACAGGTTTGGCCCTGGCCCAGCTACGACCACCACTGGAAGCTGTTTGGTTTGGTCTTTGAACTGCACAGTTTACTTCTGCTGGCACCCTAGTGTGGGGACCTCTCTCACCAGTGTATGTTTTAAAAGAGTCAGTGAACAATCTTGTAGCTCTGGTGTACCCCCTGCTGCTGCCCAATAACTTTAGCATACTCTCAGTCTTTGATACAATTGTCACACTTGCAACCTGTAATCTACTTCAAATTTGACCATGTTACCATTTAGGTTTAGCTGAGTAGTAATGGGGTCTGTTTTTGCTATTTTTGGCTCTGTTAGATTGTGCAATGTAAACACCTCTTCATCACTAGAGAGAATTTCACAGGGGATTCACTTATGTGTGGTGTGCAGGACTGGTTTTTTATCCCTTTTTACAAACGGCTTATGCTTCCCTCCCCCCTTAAGCTGCTGCTGGCCTGTAGGAGGCAAGGATCTGCACATCTTCTTCACATGTCCTTTTTTTTCCGCAGCCATGGCACTGTTCATTGATGAACCGACAGTCCCGTGCCACATTGTTCACCACCCCACACCTTGTAACATGTTAGCTGCGGTCGTTTTTTTCTTGCCACTTCTGTCCCAACTTTCACATTGTGTGCACTGGCAGTTTGTGCTGCAGCTTTACTCACATTACTGTCCATCGTTTTCGGTTGCAGTTGCAGGTCCCGCACGTCTCCCTGCTTGCGGGTCTCGATGGCTTGTGCGACTTTCAGCGCCCGCTCAAAAGTCAGGTTCGGGCTCCGCCAACAATCTCCGCTGGATGCGGTCATCCGCAATGCCGCATACGAGCCTGTCGCGTAGCATCTCTTTCAGCTTATCCCCGTAGTTACAGTGTTGAGCCAGCTCCCGTAGCACCGCTACATACTCCGTCACAGTCTCATTCACCGCCCTCGTCCTCGAGTTAAACTTGAATCTCTGGACTATCTCACTGGGCTTTGGGTTGTAGTGTGACTGAAGCAGGTTAGCCAAGTCCTCATATGACTTCTCACCAGGCTTCTCCGGGCTTAACAAGTTTCTCATTAAACTATATGTCCGGCTGCCTACTGAGCTCAACAATATAGCCCGCTTTCTTTCAGCTACTTTGATATCGTTTGCAACGAAAAAATGTTCCATCACCTCGACGTACTCCTCCCAGGCTTGAATCTGGCTGTCAAAAGCCGCGAGTGTCCCAACCATTGCCGTAGCCATCCCGACGCTGCTACTAGCTCCGTCGTTAGCGTTGCTGCTAGCGTTAGCCTCCTCGCCGTCCGACCTTCAACCGAGTCCCCGCGTAGCCGAACTCACAAGCTGCTTCCTCTTCTTACAACTCACAGTGAGCTCGCTGGGTCTCCTCGTCGCCAAATGTAATATCCTTGCGATATTATAGAAAAATGGACGGACACAGGAGCTACGTTTGAGGTTAGTTTACTGAACACTTTTCAATACAACGGACATGCATACAGGACCAGAGGTCAACCAACCTAACCAGCCTATGCTGCCATCCTGAGGACAACTCCCGTCATAACATAACATTGTCACTCTTCTACAGTTTTCATGTTTACTAATAGTGTACCAGTGAATTAAATACACATGTGAACCATATGTATTAAATTTCCCATGCTAATAGTGTATAATAATTGTTTAACTACATTCACGGTATGGTGAAGTGTTAATGAAATCCTGATATTTATTGTCTGTAAGTGAGGAGGACATGTGAAGCGATGCATCAGTGACTGAGTGTCTACCTGCTGTTTGAATCAACAAGTGTCTCTTTGTATTTCTCTGAGCTTCTAGAAATCACAGCTCTGTCCATCATTCATATTTTACTGAAGTGATTATTCTTTATCACTGAGTAAGTTATGGAACAGCATACATGAGTTTAAACTGAGAGGGGAACTGGACCAACTGGTTGGTTCACAACATCACATCAGTGTTGTGTTGGACAGTTTGGGGCTGAGCTCTTCATCACAGCAGGGAGAAGACAAGGTACTGTAGTCAACACACTCTGTCATATCATAATTCATAGGTTATATTTATGAAAACGTAATGTAATTTAATGTTATGCTTTGTAAACTTTGGTCTACTTGACACTTTTAATTAATTGGTTTGTATGTTGACATTTGCTTGAATGAAAAACGTATTCATCTTTATTCTAATTGTATATCAAATAAGGATTTGAATATTATTAAGTTTGATAACATTTATACTATTACTACTTGTAAAATTACCATAATAAGATTTCTAAGTATTTTGTTTAAATTGTATTGTTATGGTATGTATTACAATTATTATTATTATTATTGAGTTATCATATTATATTATTATTATTGTTATTGTCATTACTATTAATATTAGAACGTTAATTTAAATTGTATTTTTGTCATTGTGAGTGAGGAAGAGAGCAGGATCTGGGGATGTGGTTGTGACCTCAACGTCATGAGGAAGTCAGTTTAAGGTCGTGAGTCAGACTGGTTCAACAGGACAGAAAACCTCAGAGGATGATTTCCTCATAGTGAGCGTATCTGTCTTCTGGTTCCCCTGAAGACGCACTTGAAGCCCTGAGAGACATTCTGTGAGTGATAAAGTTATGAGTGGTTTGTAGTAAACACTGGGCAGCGTCTCCACGTCTTTATCCTTGTTGAGACTGAGCGCAGCAATGAACAGCAATGACCGGCTGGTTCTATTAGAGCAGGGAATAACCAAATGATGAATGACCAGAGAAACAATACGTAGTCGTGTTTGTGTCCAGGTCTCCAGCCTACTATGGATGAGGAGAGAGAGGAGGGGGGTCCTAGCTCTAAGACCACTCTGTCTTGGGAACATGGCCGCCGGAGCAAAGCTAAGAGGCAAGAAGAGGATCTCTCATTGTCTGTGACTGTTGACCATCTCAGAGCTCAGCAGTGATTCATCATGACCCCATCATTCGCCTGAGAACTCAGAACAGGACTGATCCAGTTTAAAACCCTATTTCATGTAGACTGGACTGGTCCAAGCTGGATAGAACAGGTTGTAAGACAGCCTGAGTTTTGAGGTTCCACCAGAACGTTGGTACATTAGGTCATATCTTCTGGGAGAGAACAATGTTCAAATGTTCTGGAAGGCTTTTTACGCCCTACACAGCTTTCAATACTCTATAGTTCTTATTGAATTCTTATAATGTAATTACTTACTCTGGCCACCAGCTTTCTACTTGTCTTATCTTTCATGTTTTATGTATTGACTATTGTTTCATGGTTTCATTATTTATGTTGGTTGAAAAACAATACAACATTTCATTCCCAGAAAAAAAAGAGTCAAGCAGAAGAGGGCAGACTCCTTTGGACTCAACCATGTTTCCATGAAGATTGACCAATCTACGACACTACCTAGATTTAAAGATGGCAATCTATCTACTGAGCAAAAGTAAGGATCTATCAAATAAAATTCCTCGGCTAAACATCTGAGTCATCACAGATGGTTGTTTATTTCGAAGAAAATGTATTTACCCAGAAGATGACAAACTGTATGAATTCTTCTCCTTTGACATGAAGAAGGTCTTAAACAAGGAGATCCGTTATCAGCCTTTCTTGTTACGATCGCTGGCTGTAGCTTTTATGTAAGGATCACAATGTAGCAGGTTTTAAAGGGAGCGATACGGTTAAACCCTAAACTACCTTTATTCACAGGCAGGGTTCTGGTTAAAGCCCAAACTACCTACATTCACAGGCAATAAAAAAAAAACATAGAATAAAATAGGTATAACGATGCTAAGGAACTTATTTGAAGGACAAACATTAAAATATTTCACCTACTTAGCAAACATTTCCCCTGCCGTTCATTTCACTTTGGAAATCCCTCCAACTGAGACCGGTTCTTCTAACGCAGACGTTCTGCTCACTCAGTAGGCCGGCTGAGGCCACAGTGTTCCACTATTTAAACCAACACACATATGGACCTTGGACACACAAGGCATCCACATACTAGACATTACTATTTCAAATATTCAGGTTCTCAGGTTCTCTCAGTTGGGGATGTAAAACTAAAGTCAGGGAGGTGGAGGGCTGGGTCTGTAGCCCAGCCTCTACATAGAACACTTCCTTAGGCCAGCTGGCCGCCTGAGAACCTTCCTCTTCTAAACCGCTCCATGGAGGGGAGAGTAGAACCTACAGTATTTACGATGAACACACAGCTAGAATGACGTTTCCAGCTCATGAAGCCATCATATCCCAACCCGGTCTCACGAAAATTCGTGACACTGTCACGTTATTTAATCTATTTTTCGTGATCAGCGACACGTATTTTCAAAATGTTCGTGTCCAGAAGCACAATTTTCAAGCTCATGTATCTCAATTGGAAGTATTTGTCGTGTCACTGAGCACGACTTCCAAACTAAGGTTCTGTCCGGCAGCGTTCTCCCTAACGTCCCTGAAGGAGCTCCGTACAGAACATTGATTGTTATAGCGTTATATTGAAATTGTCTGCGATAAACTAACCAATGTGACAGCTTTTGGCCACCCGTTTCTACTTAAAATTGTCTGTGATGATAACTAACAATACGACAGCTTTTGGCCACCCGTTTCTACTTTCGCCTTTTGATTCTGAGAAATTGGTAAACAATTCACGGATAATACTAAATGCAGGTGGGCTGCTCTGTAGGCAAACGCGAAGGAAACAAGGGTAGCTGCTTCATCTGTTCTTTTTAGAATGGTATGTCTTGATGTTTATTGTACCTACCCATCTATTGTCTTGTTCTTGGCTATGTGCAGGGACGTTGGAAGTAGTGGTGCGGGGGGTATTGGATTGTTGTATTGGAAAACAGAGTATTTGTGTGACGTTGTTTTCAACTAAAGCCAAGGGACATTAATAACTGGTTAATGCGCGCACATTGTGTTTTGTTTGTGTGCCGCTTTCTCTCTCCGTCCACAAAGAGCTCATGCTCTTTTCTTCAATTGATCCAATGAACTTTTATTTGTTTTATTTGATTTCTTACTACGATCTACGGATCGGATAGATACATGCACACACGCACACGCACACGCACACGCACACGCACGCACACACACACACACACACACACACACACACACACACACACACACACACACACACACACAAAGCGCATAAATGTAAAGCATGTCTCCGTCCGGTTTGATAGCCTATTATTAAATAGCCTACAAAGAAATGGTCAAGTGAAATTGTCCTATGTTTTCCTCTACACTCTGACATAAATTGATTGATAGGTTGAACAGAACAGGACACATAAGCCACGCATAAAAAAAACACAATCTCGAGAAAACAGGACGGGTCAACTGTGAGCTGTTTTGTGTGCGTCCCGATCAATTGAGGGGCGTGGCTTATCATAAAAAAAAGCGAGGCTTACTGGCCAATCAGGGGGAACGCGCAGCACATGGCTAATTTGAATAATGATATAATATTCTATGAGAATAATAATTATATGAGAATTAAGTTAGGAGATGTTCTGGTAAAGTAACCTGATGTCTTCTCTGTTAATGATTTTTTACTTCACTGAATTGATGTTTGTTAACACAGACACCTATTCAAAAATTAATGTTTCTGCTGTCTCAGAAAATGCGGAGTTGAAAACCGAAACTTAACTGTCGCCAGGCTGGGCTTACTTGAGTTGGAGCAGCCAAATAGCCTAAATTAATAAATATTGTTACTAAATAGAAGTAGGCTAGGCCTAATGTGTCCTACGTTGTGTTGTGTGATTTTCCTCAGTAGCCTACAGTAGACCTAGATTCTGCGCTCTGAACGCCACTAACTGTTCTGTAATAGACTAATGCTACGGCCACACCAAAAGCGTTACCCGCGTATCACGCGTATAAAATCGGCCATTTTCCCATAGGGAACCATTGGTTTACGCGCGTATGGGACGCGTACACGCGTTACACGCGTTTAAGCAGCATTTTACTCGCTTTAGGCGCGTATGAGGCGCGTATATTGACGCGCGTATATTGACGCGCTAACATATACGCGCGTACGAAGAGTTCAAAAAAATTGAACTTTTTACGCGCGTACGCGCGCGCAATAGCCAATCAGAAAACGTTGAGCTTGACCGACGTCACTGGCAGAGAGAGCTGATGCACAGAAGCATACGGCCGGCCGACATCTTTCTTTATTCTGGGGTGGACAATAGAGTAACACATAGTTACGCCATAAATGCGTTTATGTAAACATTATCTTAGCGAGAAATGTGCATTTTACTTTCATAATGTTCGCTGCGCCGTGAATGTGAAGGATGTTATGGGTTGATAGTTATGAACGAAGAGGAACGCTCCATTCAACTTGCATGCGACCAGCGTTCTGGTTCGCTAAAGCAACTCTCAACGTCTTGGCGGACTAGGTGATCCCTGCTGATATCAACACTCACTACGAACTCGCTGGAAGACACAACAGGATACACCATGTGTTATTAATATACAGGTATACCATGTTATTTAACCCGATTATTGTAATTTATATCCGAGATTATTTAATCTACCCCGATCGCCAAGGCTCTATCATACACCGATGGCAGGGACCTTCATGTTTGCCGGAGCTTTGGAAAAGAGTGAATGAGCGAGGAATTTTGGCGGTCTCATCTACGCGTTCGTTGACGCGCGTATCTGACCATTTTTTGGACACAAAATGGTCAAGTGCAACATTTTAGCTGGCGTTACTCGTGCGC
>OLKM01002017.1:0-89740 GCA_900291075.1 Melanogrammus aeglefinus | reverse complement strand
ACTCGGGCCCTGGACAGTACAACGCTTACCATTTACAACAGTAGCTTGAGGACCAACCAAGCAGATCTCTCAATTCCCCCTTGAACTCATTAAAGTCCACAATCAGCTACAAACCACACAATTGGTGGCATGTAGCTCTGAAGGGGTTTGAAGCGGGTCATTTCTATTTAAGCATTTGGCGCGACATTTTAGCCGAAGAGACGCTTCAAATACATGGTAGCGCTGCGGATATTGGGGACCTATGCCCGGGGACCTTTCCTCTGACTGGGCGCCGAGCCTGCCTGCACCACCCCGGTCCTTCTGCCACCCAACTGCTTAGCGTGCTGCTGCCTGCGTAACCTGTTGCCGCCGTGTTATTCCCACTTGCCCAGACACAGCACACACACCACACACCACACACCTGTGAACTTCTTGCCGGCTCGAGCGGGGAACACAGCCCTTGTCCTTGCCCAGCTCCTGGCGTGTTGGCCGACACAAACTTCTCCCACCTCCTGTCAGGGGTCCTTGCGGCCGCATGCTTGGGAGCCCTCGTTCCTCTGGACAGGCAGCTTCCTTGGGTTGAACAGCGGGGCCAGCTTCTCGTCCACCATCGTTGCTGGCACTGGTCACTGAGAGATGGGCGGACGCAGAACATTTGGTTTTAGAACTTTCCGGTCTTTCACTCAGTTTTAGCTTTCATCCAATACGTGGCCCGTGGAGCTGTAGGGGCTAAGCCGCGCTACGTGCTCTGGGATGCCTGGAAGCCCATTCATTCTTACCCAATGTTCGTCCAGGGCCTGTCTAGCCTGGAGGGGACATTGGGGTAGATATTGGGATATTGGGCAATTGGGGTTTGAACCCAGAACCCTTTCGGTTCGGAGGCAAACACTGTCACTAATAGACATGTCTATCCCCACCCCAGCTTAAATAGAGAGTTGGATAAAGGAACCAGCGCCACAAGTGGCGCGGCGGGGGGGGCGACACGGACCTTCTCCGTGCGTGATGCGGTTGGGGGGGATGGGTCCGCGCACGTGCACCATGCCGCAGCGGTTGGGCATGTGGTCCTCGCTGGGGTATTCGCACGTGTTGTAGTAGTCGATGGAGTGGACCACGCGCAGGTACAGCAGCAGGCGGTCCAGGACCTAGAGCCAGGGGAGAGGGAGCGCATGATTTAAGACCTACAAACACGCGAATGGGAGGGGGATGCAAACCCAAGACGCAGCCAACTTCGGAAAACGGACCGTTCTTCCAGCGGACTGTCTGGAATTCTGGCACCTACCCATCTGCGCGCGATAGCTGCAAGCACGTTTCGTTTTATAATGCAGCTGAGCAAGAAGAAAAGCCTGGGCTCACATGTCTTCGCCTGAAGAGTCCCACGAGAAAATGAAAAATAAATATGGCGCCGACAATTAGAGACTTTGAGTTACAATTAATACCCCGTTGAATTTGTAACGTTAAGACTTTTATAAAGACTTTGTCAAGAGATGCCGCGGACACCTGTGTAGGCACAACCCACCCACCACGGGCGGCTGTGAAAGACCTAGTAGTAGGCATGTCCCTCCCATCATGGCAGCATTTTCAGGCCCTAGAGTAGCCATGGGGTCCTCCCACTGATTGGCCAGTTAAAGGACTACAGGGGCATCGGTCCACCCACCTTGGGGCCAGTGGCTCTTCCACGGGGTCTCCCGGGTGGGGTTTTGCCCTCCTTGGGGCCTCGTCAGTTGGTTTCTCCCTTCCGCTCATTGCTGCCAGCTTAGCTCCTCCTCCTCGGCAGCTTGACCTCCTCGATCAGGTAGATCTGTGTGTTCTTCATGATAGGGGTCTGGCGCTTGGCCACTTGGAGGCAGACTGCGAACGCTGGGTTGAGTTGGCCACGAGCCATGCACTCGTTCAATTGTCATTTCACTCATTAAACGTTGTCCGTTATGTTACCACTCGGGTAATGTGATTATTCGTTGGTTTAGATGCCATTTGCCATACTCAAATGGTCCAGCTCGGACATGCATTAAGAACACAATTATTTAAAGGATTGATACAAATCATTGTGTTCTATTTAGAGGTCTATCCGGACAAATCATTCTGTGGTAAGAAATAGGTTCTCAAGGCCCTACTTGTAAGTAAACGAGGCGTTTGGTTTTTTCAAATTAATTTCGGCTGTCCCACGCCGCGCAGCGAGGTGAGATACAGCCTTGAGGGCAGAGTGCCTCCACAGGATCCCACCGCTGCCCAGCTTCTTGTTCCCCTTCCACCTCCGCCCGTCACTTGGCCTTCTCGGTCGGCCTTGTCGGCTCCACAAGCCCCCCTTCGTCCCAGAGCGGATGAGCTTTGGCGGGCATCTTTGATGGTCGTTGCGGAGGGAACGCTTGTGCTGGATTGCCGTTGATGTTTCCTGACACGCCGCACCATGTCGCAGTTCACGCCGGGCGGCCAGCTCGCAGTCCGCAAGCTCGAGGACGGGGGGGGAGACGCCTGAAGGGAGACCAAAGGGGATGAAGGAACCAACTTTTACCAAATGACCTCAACCGTGGCTCTTTTCTGTAGGCCCTACATAATACCGTTAGGTCTTTTAGCAGATCTTGGTTACAATTGGATTCCAGGGAGGCATATATTGGCGGCATTCCACTGTAGCACGGCTCGGCTCGATCGTGGCTCGGCTTGGTTGTGTTTCCATACAACTGGTCCGCCTACTCGACGTGGGCGGTCGTCATAACACGGACTGGCGCCGAAACCGCGTGACGTCATTTCAAGGCGCCGAGCAGTACAAATCGGAAGACCAGGAACATACAACACACCAACATCAGAGGGAAGCATCGGAGGACATGGGAGGCGATTCGTGTTTTGCTTGTCACCCTGTGGCTTTGGTCGCACAAGAAGGCAATGAGAGAGAGCCAGAGGAAGGACCTCCGGCCGCGAGGACAACTACTGTGATTGAAAGTCGCGCGGTGTATTGCCGCTTCCAGTTGTGGGACACTCATCGGCCAATCAGTGGTAAGGCAGGTTCTAATGACGTCACGTTTTTAGTTAACGGCTTCGGCTCGCTTCGGGAAACCAGGGCTGAGGTGATACCAAAAAATTGTACCGGTTGCAGGTACTGCCGTGGCGAGTGGAAACACGCAATCAGGCGCGCCGAGCCGGAGCCAGAAATCGAGCCGTGCTAAGTGGAAATTGCCCATTGATTACCGGTTTTCAGGATGGAGCAGGTGGTTTAAGGATCCGTTCTCAGGATGGGCCTACAAGATAGACTGTGGGAATTGGGCATTCAACCCATATCTTTCGCTGGCACACATAGTGCACACTTTCTGTAATTGGGATTAAAGTTTCCCTGCTTACTATCTTTACGGATTGCCCATTTGGTTCTATTGCCCTCCCTGTTATGATGGGAAGGGGAGATCGTTCTCTCCTGACTATGTTTCTTTCCGGGGCTCCCACGGGGGTCTTTACGTTTCCTTGCTGGGGTTGGAGAGAATTAAGATGGCGTGTCACCCAGATACGGGCCTGGGGGGAGACCCTTGGTGAGGAGCCTTATGGGATCAATTAAAACAGGGCTATCTCAAACAGTCCAGGGATTGCGTTTACCCGGATGTTCTGCAGGTTCCACAAGATTCTCCTTAGATAGTTGACGCTGCGATCAAATGTCACCCAGCAGCGTCGGAGAACCGTTGGGACCTTAAGAGTTTGTTTAAAGACTTAGATGAAAAATGTCCAATACCCTTCTTCTCTGTTAGACGTTGCTGGTGCTGTTAATTCAGACTTCTATTACTTGCAAGTATGGCGGATTCCGATTACTTTTGTATTACCTGTTCATTCAGGTACAACTTTAAAGGATCCGTTACGTTTTGGAAACATGTTAAGGCCGAGAAACTGCACGTTAAATTAACGTCCCACATAATGGTTACAATCTCAGAGGGCGCTGGAGTGTATTCTGCCTATGGTTGATTTTGATTTAACTATTCTGTTTGGCCTTCTCCATATTAAAAAACCCACTGAGTAGACACTGACATTACCGCTAGAAGCCCAGGTTAAACCATACGTATCAAACCCCACGGTGCAGAAATTTAGTATATTGTTTTGGTAGCGATTTCAAAGGATCCCAATAGGACTTGGGTGCTCAATAGTACTCTTGTAGTAATCTCCATCTCCTCCAGCCCTATGATGGTGGGGAAACCTGACCACTCACCTGCGCGTTCAGGGTGGGGGTCCGACAGGCAGATGCGCAAGAAAGGAAAGCCGGGGTAATCTTCCGGCACAGCTTGGAGAAGGTAAGAAAAATGTCTCTATAAACGTTAGTCATTTAAGAAAAAGATTTACTACATTTACTATAGGGGAATTGATTTATATATTATTACTAAAGTCACCATTATTTTGTGAGGATAGCAAAGAACATGCTAACAAATGTGGGCCATTATAATACATTTATTTTAATACTGTTGACATGAGGATATTGTCCAAAGGGAAATTCTCATTGAATTAAAAGGAAGCTGGCACCGAGTAGAAGAACCAGATAAACAACAATACAAAACCGAGAGCCTGTCTCATGAAACACTCACAGAGACCGATTCGGTCTTAGGAGATGGTGGGCGCTATGTTCCTCATGAAGAGGGGAGCAGGGTCTTGTGGAGCGGGCCGCCTGCCTGGGCGCGTCGGTCTTTGGCCTTCTTCTTTCTCCTCCCTCTCTCTCTTACCCTCTCTTCCTTGTCCTCCTCTTCCTCCTCCTCCTCCGGCTCCTCTGGCTTTTTCTCCTCCACTTTCACTCCTTTGCGTACGTCTGGCAGGAAAAATGAATGTCAGCCTCAAATTGAACCGCGATAGCGTTTTTCTTACTGGATCCGCATCGGGAGAACTTGGGGACTAGGGGACTTGGGTGGGACATGGGGGGGAGTTCTAACCCTTTGCCTTCCTCTCCCTCCTCCTTCCTCCTCCTCCTCCTCCTTGTTGTGTCTTTTCCGGCTCTCCTTCTCGGCGGGTTTTCAGAGGACACGAAGTTTTGAGTCCGAATCCGATCGAACTCGCTGTCCGAGGCGCTGGCCTCGTCTTCGCTGTCCGCACTCCTCTTCCTCTTTTCTTCCCTCCGTCTGGTCTGGACCAAAGTGGAGAAACGTGAATATGAATGATGTTCACTCGCTTGGTTTGATTGGTCGGTGGGATAAGGCCCAACCCCAGCAGCAGACCCACTGACCTTCTTGTTCTCCAGGAACCTCTTTGCTCGGGGACTCCTTCCCCTTCTCTCGCCTCAGGCCGTTGCCCTGTCCGGGCCGGCCGCGCCGCCCTGCTCTGCGCCGGCTGGATTACTCTCCGCCTGCCAGCCACGATGGCCATCGCCCGTGTTACGATACAGTGGTTAAATTTAACCCCCGCGCCCCAATCCAACCCCACGAACTATTCGGGGAATTTATTTATACGTCTAAAATGATGTTTGTTACCGAGTGTGTAACTGACTTCCTATCCCCAAACTTTGCATTCGCCCACCACCTTTTTAACCTCTTCCATAATAGAACAAGAATTAATAATTTCAGAACCAAGCCCCAGATCCAAACGCTCCCTGTGTTCTGGTTTTTACTGACGGGGGCTTGCGGCTCTCCCTCCCCAACTCTGGGTCTTTCCCTCCCTGGGAGGACTCTGCCCCCCCGGACCTGGGCAGGCCCGTTCCCTGTCCCTGTCCCTCTCCCGGTCCCTCTCCTCCTCCTCAAAGGGCAGGTCCAGGATACGGAGGTCGTGATCGGTGCCTCCCTCCATCTTTATCACAGCTGCAGGGAGGCAGAGAAGGGAGGCGCGGGGTATATGAACGAGGCCTTCATCAGGGACTGGATGGATGGGGACTCAAATCAATCTGGAAGAATTACCAAAAACTATCAAATAGATAGCATAAAAGCAAAAATACCCACCAGCTGCTGCTTGTAGGTTGTTCAGAGCATAATTAAATAATTGTAGCACAATAAGTTACAATCGATCATCAATGTAATTAAAATAATAAATTAATAATAAAGTGACTTGCTATGCTGAGATAATTATTATTATTATTTTAAATCAATGTAATTAAAATAAATACATTTTAAAGTATTTCGTTTTGTCCGGCGAGAAGCAGGACTACGCTGGAAGCATCCAAGGTGTGAATTAATCTTTAAAAAGGTCCATGGCATGACATGATGTTTTTGTTTACTCCCGAGTCCTTTTAACCTCCTCAGGCGGTGCGCCCCGCCGCACCTGCGTCCAGGACCTTGGTATGGCCTGCGCGCGGTCGATGTCCAGCGCGACACGTTGTCCAGCCAGCTGTTCCCATGCAGGAAACAGGGAAAAGACGTTGAGGCGTTCTGCAGAGCGCGGGACTCCGCCGGCCAGCCGCTTCATCTCGTCCGGGTCGGTACTTTAGAGCGCGAACCTAGGGCCAGGTGACGGAAGGGGGCGGGGGGAAGGGAATAAAAGAACCCAAACAAAAAGAAAGGGGAGAGGGGGGGTGTAGGATAATGGGGGGGGGGGTGGTGGAGGATGGAATGGATGGAGGCACACGTTATAATGTCTGCTTGGTTGTTTCCACGCTGCCAATGTTACGAAAAGCGAAAAACCAGAACACTATTATTTTCACAGCATTAGCATCATTCAGCCAATCTAGGGTTTTTATTGGGAATTATTTATATCTGCTGTGTTAAGAATAATTATTGTCTCATTTGATTTATATCATCCATTCAAATTTAAGGTGGTCCTTAAGTGGATGGATACCGCTCACTGCCTTTATGAGAAGCCTTCGTATCTCACCGGGAGAAGGCTAACATGATGCATTTGCATGAGATCATTCGAACATTTTTACAAAGTCGGAATTTGACAGAAAGAATTAAAAAACAACCACCACCATTGGTGGACTAAATTTACCTTCGGGTCTCCCAGTTTAATAAAAATAAATACACGAGCAGTGCTCTTCTCGTTGAAAGTGTGCTCCCACTTCACGGCCCTGGGTGTGACGTACACACTCATTACTCTGTTTTTGGGATTTGTTTTACTGATCCCGAATGTAAAAGACAATGGGAGAGAGGTGGAGAGGGGGGCGGGGGGGGGCCAAAGGTCACACCAATGAAACGGACCAAAAATAAAAATGCAGCTCCATGCGTCGTTGTCGTCTGTGCTTCACTGTCTGTCTAAGAGCCCTTGTTACTGTGTGTCTAAAGTGCGCTGCATTGTGCGCAGCGCGTGCCCTGGCTGACTAAGCGACGGGCAATTCCCGCACGCGTTGCGTTTCCACTTTTTCTTTATCGCGCCGAAAAACAAAAAACAAAAATAAGAGCGCCGACACTTGTCCACGTCGAGGAAGTGGACGTTGAGCGGAGGAGAGAGAGGATTGGTTTTATGCACAACAGAACAGAAGACGTAAAACACATGGATCTTTGGCATTTACACACCAAGTATGCCAGCATTCAACATCTAGGGGACAACTCAGGAGGCACTAATCAAGCGAGAATGTGAGTTTCTTTTCTTAATGATTGTCAAGTTACAAAAAACTTGTTGTGTCATGCGTACACATGTAAATAATGTTTCCATTTAAATAATGTTTACATTTGTTGGGACAACTGTTAGCTCCTTCCTATATCGCAAAGCCTTCCGAGCTCAATATTAGCAATGTGGTGGCTCAGTGGAACGTCACATAACCAATTTGAACTAAAGATAAAAAGGTGAAAAGCTAACTAATTGCCCATGGAACCACTGGGCCAATTAGAGCCCATAGATAAACGAGAGGACCTTTTAATAACTTGTCACTCTTTTGAGGGCACAATGTCCTCCAATATCAAGTGCTGGGATAAACTGATCACAGATGTAGAGACATACAACAACGATACTATAAAAACTAGTAGTAATGGGCCTGCACTATGAGCATTATAATACGCAGTAAAAGGCAGCGGTCCCGTACCACTCTTCTTCTTTGTGCGTCAGAAGAGAAGTCCTGCATCTGCTTGCGGCGGGTAGGTCGGATCTTGTACTCGTTGTAAGTGCTTGACGGCGTCAGTCTCGTCCACCGAGTCCGTCCAGAGACACTAGGAACTCCTTTGAAGCTCTTCATAATGGAGGGGGAGGGCCCAGGTCCATGTCATGGATGTTGCCTAGCCCTAGGAACCATGGACGCACAGGAATGTACAGTTCAGCCTTGAACCCCAGGCACACAAAAACACACGTTTTAAATTACTATATTTATCATTACGAATAAAAAGAAAATGAGAAGAAACATTTGGCTGAATATGTCTTGGTTATGTTTAGCGTTAGCACATCACAGTAAGCGTTTGTGATGCTACAGACAAAGTGAGGTGGCCCAGCCAGAGTTTAATTTAGCCTGTGATAACGTTTTCAGATGAGAGAAAAGGTTTTACATTATTGACCCAAGAGGGTTTCTCTAAAATAAATAAATAAAAAACAAAATTAAAAAAATCCTATTGGGGATGTGTGCTGTTGGGACTTCAAAAAAGCGGGCCACATGCAGGTTAACATTCAGCCCAGCAGGTCACATTTCGCCTAGCAGCTTTGGATACCTTGCTTGGATAGGGATGCCATGATGAGGCTGCATCAGGTGCAGGTCTGGGTGGCCCCAGTGCTGTGGAGGGGCATAAGCTGGCCCCCCACCGCCTCCACCACCACCACCACCACCACCAACCACCGTATCCCAGGTCATAGCCCCCATGGTAATGGGTCCCCACCATGGTCTCCCTGCACATAGAGACCAGAGCTTTGGAACAAGAATACATTGGATGCGTAAACACTGTACTCATTTAAAACAAGAAACACTGGATGGATGTGTACTCACTGTACTTAATTTAAACACAAGAATCCACTGGGATCTTGATTACTCGTTTGAAACAAGAAATATAGTGGACCATGTATTGGGTCCTTAAACAAGATTTACAGTGGAAGTAGGTATATACCCCCACCACCCCCACCACACTTTTGATAAAGATCTATAGCGTGGAATTCAAGATCCATATAACAGGGAGGGGTTTGAGCTATCTGCTCGCCAGGACGCTTACAGGTTAGGCTGCTTTCTTTGAGGATCCATCCTTCGTCTTTCTGGCTGCGATGGGAATTGTACCTCCTAGCCTCTAGACTACACTCCCCGCTCCCGTCGAGTATGGCGGACAAATTAATTCTTACCAGTCCCTCCTCATGCGTTTCTGCTGTGGGTTGATATCATGCCTGGGAGGGGAGAACCTCTCACGACGACCTCGGTCATAATCCCGATACTCTGCCCGACTTCGCCGTTCCCTGCTGCCTCGGTCCCATTCTCTGACAGACAAGAAAGGTTGGGTTACATACACACCATAAACCGGCGGTCTTTCCAGAATGTTCCGTTTATTCAGGGATCCTTGTGCATTGTCTGGGATCGATTGCTTCATTTGTACGTTACCTGTCATTCCAATCATCCCGACGCCTGTCTTCTCTCTCTCTTGAACGATCAAAGTCACTCCGTTCCCGCCTAAACTTATCTCTCCTCCGGCGATCGTATTCGTCATCGCTGTCACCCATCTCCACGGGGAGGCAGGATAGCTTAACATAGAGGTATGATTAATTAGTCTCATTCTGACATTAGGCATTCACAGTGGGATTACACATTATTATTCTAGTGATTCCTATTATTATGTTATGTTATTTTGGTTTTTAATTTAGATTGAAGGTCAGCTTTCTTAACAGTAGTTTTGACGTGTTTTGATCATTGTGGGGGCAGCTAGTCTATTAAAAGCAAGAAGGGGATGATCAGGCGCTTTTCTAGGTTGGACTGAGACCAAGCTGACCACAATTGGGAAAATAAAGGTCCATGCTCCACATAGTTGTATAGATAAGTTACACATATATATAACACAAAAGCCAAACATAATAAATGTAGTTTTATTGGGGATAGGGGTAATTCAATGAAAAAAAAATATTTGGAATGCAGCACAATTATAACAGGTGTAACGATACGTGTTAGCGCGAGTAGGTCGGATGTGAGACCGCTCTTCAAACTAACAAGCCAACTTGTTTGCACTTGTTTAATGCGCAAAGAACTGCTATTCGTACTCAATTCACGACTCTGGGAGATATTTATTTCAGAGAAGGGTGCCGAACGGTTACCCACATGATAACACTACGGACAAGGCACCAGATGAAATTGGCTTTGATTTCACTGGTTTACTAGTTAGAACTTGGAGGACCACCTAGCTAACGTTAGCCTACAACAAGCTAGCGACTAGCTGCAGACATCATCCATTAAAATAAAATCGCTATCTTTAAGATAATTATAACATTGAATTGTGCATAGCGAAATACACATACTGTAGGCAAACTTATTAGCAACTTCAAAATCTTTAAATACCTGTTACTTGTACGTTTTCGTCTGACCCCCCTTTCTTCTTTTATCTTCTGCTCAGCTCTTCGTCTCGTACAATGATGACGTCATATCTCAGTTCGACTACAGATCCTCCCCTCGTGCCGCCATTGCTCGTGCCACACAGGGCCCTGATGGGGCCTCAGCAGCACCATGTATTTTCCCCCTCAATTGGCCAAATAATGTGGCATATGTGGACATATGTAAGTAATTGGCTACCAACACAGAGCAGTGTGCAGTAAATGTACTATGTATCTATAGTGCTAGTGAGGCACTGGTATAAATTATAAGCCAACCTGAGTAAGTCTGACGAAATATACATGAAGGTATAATTGCGGGTTTGGAGGTTTGAATATACATAATTTGTATGATCACCGATGATAACGTAAAACGGAGGGATGGTCTAAGTATGTAGCCATTGTAAGACGTGGCAGTGTAGCTGGTATTATTTAAAGGTTGGGTATGGGAAACGCCAGCAGATTTTGAAAACACACAACTCAAATGGTCCTACTCCTCTCCTTCAACGCTGACTCTGACTCCACCCATTCCAAGTACATGGACGCGCAATCATGCACGAGTACGAACACAGATTGGAGTGGTTGTCTTCTAGTGCTAGGCCCAAATGTGGATTAGCTAGTTAGCTAGCTCCAGTAGCTACCGTAGGATAACAAACAGAAGCTTTCTTTGGGTCACGAGCTTTGAGTACGTGCACGAAGAGGTCACACGCGGGAGAGGGGGAGTGCAGTACGACCGTTTGATTGACGTACTTACTGTCCAATGCCACTCGGTGGTTCTAGAAATCATTGGCTGGAGTTTTTCGAGCCCTGCCCGTTCCACAGATGATTGACTTGTGTAATTGTCATGTCATTTCTTCGAACTCAGTGGCTGTAAGTGGGTTATGATAAGTATTACAAGTAATTTTGCAAAAATGGCCAGAGAATTCCATACCCAACCTTTAAGACATTTCAATATGTTTGACTAGGAGTAGACCATAACATTATTACCCTTAAGTGGATTTCTTTATTTTTCAGAGGTTGCTGTAGGCAAGCCTACTATCATGGGTGACATTAAACATATGTTTAAAGGTAGTATAATCATTATCTTGCCTATAAGAATTAAATAAAGTGTGGAAAAAGAGTCAACGAAGGACTACATTGTGAGGGACATCCACATACTTTACTAATTTAAAAACCTTCTGGTGCCCCTGTGATTAACCTTGGACACGCAGCTGACTCCCAGGTTGACCCTCATAAACGCTGTAAACCTCTCTATACCTGGATCACCTCATTCCTGACAGGACAAGTCCTCCCCTGCCCCAACCAGAGTGGTGTGGGGGCAGGGGGGGAAAGAACTGGAACATAACCTCATTGTGTATCCTCCACTCAATCATTTAGTATTGGTTTTTTTTATTGCAAGAATTTAGAAGTTATATATACTTAACTTCCACTGATTAACTTTTCCACAATACCAATAATTTACATTTAACACCGATCCAAATTACACAAATACAAAATCGTAGAAAAGGAAATCCACCTGTACAGAACACTATCTACTACATTATCATTATCTATACATACAGTGATTATTCTGATGCATTTCATATTTCACTTTTATTTTGTTACACCTTTCTTTGTCCTTGCTCTGAATTTCCATTGCTTCCTCATGTAATCCAGAAGAACACTAGGCCAGACATGCGTGCCTGTTGGTCGGTCTCCCAGGACAACCTCAGGCACACCCTGGGCCCGTCGTGAAGCGCTCCGGTCATCTCTAGATCCTCCCTCCAATCCGCAACTCCTCCCTGACTGGTCCCGGCAGATGGAGAAGATGTTCTGGTGAAAGGCATAATCTGAAACAACCTATTATCAGCGCAAACATAATGGTGAGAAATTGAAAGGATGAATGAACGGTATGAATATATCAATATAGATAACACATTTACAAACACATTATAGTCACTAGAATATAGTATGCATTGCATTATACAAAATGGTTGAAGTGAAAATTTGGTATTCAGTCCTTTGCATCAAGTAGGCCTGGCCTACACTGATTCAGACTTTAAAAAAACGTTCCCATTCATGGGAGACCCGCATTGAATGTGCAGTGTGTCTGCTTATCTCTCGCCACCTCTTTATACTAAACAACCTCAAAGAGATGTAAGCAGGTTTGATGACTTTATCTCAGAAATAAGTAGGCCTATTATATCTGCACAAGTATATTTATGTCTACACTCTCATATCTGCACACACCAACTGTTCACACAAATTGTGAATATTTTCTACTCAAAAAGAAGCATTGCTGTATAATTGTCACAACTTGACACGGTAACAAGATAGTAAGGTGCCGTGATTTTGAAACTCCCAGTGTCTGCATCCAAATTGAATTCACCGTAAGCTTTGGATAGAAAGTGTCTTCTCTGAATAACTTAGTAGTAAAATTATGTTATCCCAGGTCCCTTTTTCAGCATTGGCAGTATTCAGTGCTTAAAAAACAAGCACAGCCAAATATAAGAAGACAACATTAGAGATGGTCACCAACCTGTTCCTGGAGGAGCTCTTCAGAGGAGAGCACCTACTGACGAGGAGACCAGCAGCAGAAGCAAACAGGACCCAGGTCTACAACACCAGGAAGGCAAGGAGCCAGACATCTCTGTTCCCAACCACTAACGACTTTAGTAAAGAGTTTAAATTTTCTCATGCCTCAAGCTGCATGAAATTAGGATGACGTGGACAAGAACATGTTTTTTTTTTTCCTCCTTGGTAAAGTTTTCATTGTTCCCAGGTATTGCATGCAACGGATTAGTCTCATATAATGTCAACTTTCATGCTGAATGAATGCCCATATGCTATTCACCTTATCAGCCTTTGATAAGAAAATGAAACCATGAACTATTGTTCTCACACATTCTGGAAGCACACACATCCTGCTAATTGAGATATACATGCAAACAGCTACTGAGCCAGAATAGACATTATGTGAAAGTAGTCATCCAATTAGCACCTGCTATTCTTTGCCTGAAAGGTGCCAAGCTGGGTCATGCAGAGCCCTACCTTGTTTGTATGCAAGAATTAAGAGCGCTGCCTAATCAGCCACTACAGGTCTCCGCATTACACACCAAGAGCTCATTAAAAATGAGGAAAAAGCGTTGATATCTTATGGGCAGAAGTTAGGGCCTGAGGAGTGTGAGGAGACCCTGTTTTCAGGTTGAGAGGCATCAGAGATCAGCGAAGAGAGGACTGTCAGGTGTTGGGAGGAGATCAAGTGTTATTAGGTCCATAATATGATAATAATATGAACAGTGAGCTGCTATGGAGAGACGTCGAGCACTTCCAAATGGAAGCCAGCGGAGAACCTACAATGGCCATCCTAAACATTAACATATATTAATCAATATTAATGTGTCTTTTGGGTCATTTTGAATCCAAGACATAGCGTGACCAGCAAACTACATTTAAGCATTTTTATATCTCAAACTATTATGATATATGATTATCAAAAATTCTATATAGATATATAAAGTCATACACACACCCACACAATACTTGAATTACCTTAAATAATCATGCTCAATCATGTAATTTTTAATTAGTCAACATAACGTAAATCATTATAATATTTTATGCTTTATGATAGAGTGACATAGACAGAAAGGTATGGGAGAGAGAGGGTTGGTACAAGCTCTACCCGGTGAGCCATCGGGACGCCCCCGTAAATCATTCTTCATGCATTTTTCAACAAGCCGTTGAGTAGCAATTATGTCGGAAGTATAAAAAAATAAATATTTGCCCTCCTCCTTTTCATTCTGAAAGGTGTCAGACAGAACGAGATCAAATCCACCACATTGAACCAACAACACTCAAAGATGCAGTTGGAATTTAGCTTACGCAAAACGGTTAGACTTAGAAAAGTCTATTTACTGGAGTTAAAAAACAACATGCGATAATTTATTTTTTTGCAATTTAAGCAGCATTAAGCCGTGAGTGGCACCAGGGAAGAATCCAGGAGTGTGTGTGTGTACGTGTTCTCCTGATGGTCCAAAACAGACATCGACTATACATAAATGTCTTATCCTAGCTAGAAAACGTCAAAATGTGTGGTTATGTTATCCAAGCCTAAGTTTCCTCTCCCATTGATATACACCCATTATCCTCCCCTTTCTCCAGCCTACCACTCCAAGTGGTAGGCTGCATTAGCAGTTTAATCTTAAATCTCGAAGCAGCTACAACATGTTTACAGTCACTGTACGGCCCATCAGAATGATTTCAACAGGGGATGGTTGCTGCCTCCAAGCCGCATAACAAAAAGTGCAAGAATGTTGTGTCAATCAAAACTGACTTAAAGACTTGTGTTAGCAGTAGACATTGCTGGCAAGCAGTCAGATGACAGCTGACTGGTATTAGTTCAGATGATGATAAGTTTGTTTTTATTACGAACGGGCCACGTAGTCACTTCCGACGTACACGAAACAAAACGAAAATTTTGTCTCTTCCATTTTCTTACAGTTTACCTTTCTTACAGTTAAAAACATTTCTATGGTTATACATTTTGCAGAAGTCTAGCAACATTGTAGTTTTTATGATTATGCATTTAAGAATGCATAGTGAAAAAAAGAAAGAAAATCTATTTAACAGGCTGCACCATTTACAAACCCACTAACGTTTCTAATACAGATGACACATTGGATCAATCTAAGAAATTATTTATGTACACAGATCATAAACAGACTCAATAGTGTTGAGTAAAAGCCGCGGAACTGTTGACTATAGGAACTCCATTACTATGTAATACATTTTAACCATTTACAAAGGCTTGAAAACAATAACAATAAGTTAGAGTCTTAAGAACAATTAAAAGAAAGTGTTAAAAAACATAGATATCCTGAGGACATCATGATGACATTTTAGTTTAAAAAAAATAGTTTGGAGCTGAAAATGGTCCAGAAAACCCTTATATTGTCTCGGTTGGTGCTATGGAAATTTTTTCCCGTAGACAATTGATTTCTCCATCATTTTTACCAGCACTGAAAAAATGTTGTTTAGATACATCTGTTCGAAATGCATCCCCATTACCAGCCTTAATATGTTGTGTATTCAATAAAAACAGAAAACTTTTGCCAAATATTAACCGACTTCAATAACACAAGAAAAATCAGAAATGTTAAACGTTTCTGATACATTGCACAGTTTCTAAAATAACTACACTAGGGCCAGGTATCAGCAAAGAGTATTGCCGTGTTGATTAGCCAACATTTAGGTGTAATCCGTTCTTTTCTTTACATTATTGCTTATATTACCTCAAACCTATTTGTAACTTGATTAATCTGGTTTAGGATAAAGTACAGGTTTACTCCACATGTGATACGATCGCTACACATATCTCTACTGTCAGTGGTAGTGGTGGTGGTGGTTCAATTAAAACAGTTGCTTTGGCTCTATGAAATATTCAATGACTGCGTCAAAAAAAACAAGATTACAGATTATCGGGGGGGTTAGTAATCTGACACAATCACACCAAAGTGACGAGTGTTCTTCCAAAAATCTCCACAGCTAAAGACGGGGTCACGAGTGACGACTACACATCCACACGCACAGACTGCTAGAGGCCGCGGTGAGGGGAGGGGCACGCCTCTAGGGCGGAATCACCCGTCAGGACAAAAACGACCTAGGAGGCTCGGGACCAGAGTAGACCAGGGGCTTGTGCGTGCGTGCCCCCCCCCCCCCTCCTCAGACGTTCAGCCCACCTGTCCCCAAGAGCCGGGCGGTGTCGTCTTCGGTGGGCTGCGCAACCTCCCCGGCGCCCTCGCCCTCCGAGTCTGAGCTCTCCTCGGGGGAGTAGTAGCCGTGGTAGCCCAGCAACGGGGAGTCACAGAGCGGGGGACCGCGCCAGGCACTGGGCGGTGGTCACGGTGACCGTGGCGCAGTAGGAGCTGGCCAGGCTGCCGGACGGGGAGCCGGGGTTGGAGGGACGGAGCAGCGGCGTGCGCTCCGAGTCGCCTTCGGCTCCGCCGCCGCCCCTCGGGGGTTCCCGGCGCCGGGCGGTCACCACCACCTCCTCCTCCTCCTCCTGCTCCTCCTCCTCCTCGGACTCGGACTCGGGGTGGTCCGGGTGGGGCCGGGTGACGCGCTGCTTGCACACGGGGCAGGTCTTCTTGCTCTGCGTGAGCCATGGATCCACACACTTGGAGTGTAGGCTGGAGAAGGGGGGAGGCGATGGGGTATACATCAATGGGGAGAGGAATGGATGTCTCTGAACGTACGCGGTGTTATGCACCCACGGCTGTGCTAAAAAAAGCTAAAAAATAATAATAATCATGTTAATTTAACAAAACCTTTCAGTGGTCACATAAGGACTCCTCAAAAGTGGTTGCGCCAAAAAATTCCAGTTCATAGCGGAATAGTCAAAGCAACTGTGCTTTTTTTTGCATAAATGATAAACACAGTAGAAAATGCAAAGCACAGTGAATAAGTGGATTACCATGAGAACACGGCAATACTCTCAGCTTATCTCCGTCTTCGTAGTCATCCAGACAGATTGCACACACGTCGTAATCATCACCTTAAAAAAAAAAGGTTTGAGAAGATCAAAGCTCAAATACATTATATGTAAAATATCTTCACTATGTATTAACCAAGTCATGAAGTGTCATGCAACTCTGCCATGTAACATATCACACATACAAGGCAGATTTGAATTAAACAAAGCATGCTCAGTCCAATCCAAACTGTAAAACATAATCCTAAATAACGTGGCGCTAAGAACAGAGAGAATAGCCCTTGAACCATGTTTTATCGCTAGGAAGTAAAGATACTGTCGATGAACACCAAAAACATGAATATAATGTAAAAACGGTGTGTGTGTGTTGTGTGTGTGTGTGTGTGTGTGTTGTGTGTGTGTGTGTGTGTGTGTGTGTGTGTGTGTGTGTGTGTGTGTGTGTGGTGTGTGTGTGTGTGTGTGTGTGTGTGTGTGTGTGTGTGTGACTCCAAGGCCAATGTATCTTGTGGGTATATCACATGGAAAGTACATTAGTTATTCCTAGGAATTTCCAGGAAATGTCCAGCAATTCTCCCAGTAATGAGCAGAATATTCAATAGCCGTGTATAAGCATGCGGATGACCTGGTTGAGGCCAAAAGGTTACCTTTTCTAAATTTGTGGATTGGAAGGCGTTTCAGTTGCTCCTTGGACAGGCGATTCCTCCTCAAACGTTTTCTGTACTGCACACAGCGTACAACCTGATTCAAATAGTCAGAAGAAAGAAAAGATTAGTACAGGACAATTTACCCATTTGATCATAGCAAAAGAAAAATATATCTTTGATATAGATTCATTGAATTAATCTATATTATATAGTTTCGCTTGAATTATTGAAATGAAGTACATTAACCACAATATTATAATCTATTGAGATGCACGTGTATACATATTTCTCAATACATTTTGAAGGAAAAGTCAATTAACTCAATGGTACAATTGGTGAGGGCCGGTACCATCCACAAACAACCTGCAAGGCCATGGAAATCATCACCATGGTAGTAACACCGCGGGGGCCACATACCATGACGAGGCCCATAACCAGCATGATGAGGCCCACCACTCCCGTGAAGGGAATGAGATAGTACACCAGCGGGAAAGCCACCTCCAGCTTCAGAATCACATAGGCCCTGGGAACACACGCAGCAACACGTTACACAGGGTGACCACGGGTTGAGATGTTTAAGGGCATGTCAACCCGATTTGCCCGCTGTGGCAAATCCAAGCTTTGTCTAATGTGTTGTGATCAGTAAATAATTTTAAAAACACATTTTTCAATACCTTAAAACATGGCTTTAAAAAAAAAAAAGAAAGGAAATGAAAACAATAACTACAAAGGTTTCAAACAGGCCCTCATGGGTCTATGTCAGGGGTCACCAACACAGTGCCCGCGGGCCCCAGGACGCCCGCTAGGACCATATGAGGGGCCCGCAGGCCTGTCCTAAAAATAACACAACTCATTCTTGAACAACTCTTTCCCACCTTTTTTAAGTCATTGTTGATAATTATTGTTAGAAATGATCAACATGATCAGTGTCTTCACGTAGATGAGTGTCATTAATCATTAATAATAACATAAAGGTTCAAACCGAGCAAATTTGTTATTTCAGAAGAGTGTATCAAACTGGGTGCCCCTCGTATGACTCAGTACCCATGAAGTAGCTCTCAGGTTCAAAAAGGTTGGTGACCCCTGGTCTGTGTACTTACCCTTCATCTGGAATTATATGTTTCCGGAGAACTTGGGAGGCATAGTAGCTAGTGAACACTGCGGGGATGTCGATCTCCTCCGCAATGGTTTCTACAGGCAGATCAGAGTAGAGACTACCATCGACAATATACACAACCTGACCAGAAGAAGACTTCTTAATGTATACGTCTATTTCTTATGTGTATTTGCATTTACTGACTTTACTGCTCGACTTTCATTCAATTTATTTTTGTATTTTTATGGTTCCCAATAATGACTAGAATTTTTTTTGACAGAGACAATTATTCAGATCATTAGGAACACTTTGAATCTGTTGAAGCCAAGCGGTGGTCGTAGATCCCCTCCAGGCCAACTTGGTTCCCTCTTGGTTCTAAAGGCTAGTTTGGTGGGAGCCCACTAGGGGAAAGAGGCCCAATGAATGAAATACATTTGCTAGGGAAGGCCTCACCATTGCTGGCGTTCATATTGAGCAGGACGTCCGAGTACATGTTGTGGATGATGATGGACAGCACTATATAGCCAGCCTGCTGGGCATGAAGGACCTAGGAACAAAATCATAGACTTATTATTTTACTGTACTACTTGTACCGGAGCGGCCATCTTGGTTATGTACCAAATAAACTAAAGTATTTTTTGGTCACACGCACACACAATAATAAAAGCTGTCTTGATTTAAATTTGAAGCAATGACTGACCTTTATGTCGAAGTTACATTCATAACGTTTGATCAGAACTATGAACTTAGTGAGGTTGGCATTGCCTTGAGGGGGCAATGGGGGTGGCTCTATTGCTGAACAGGCATTCATTGGACGAGACGCCACCAACACACCCTGATGGACAGAAGGAAACACATTAGCATTATGAGGGGGTCAGAACAATCGTTTGGCTCTGATCATGCTTTTCTTCTTCTTTCGTACCTTTAGACCCTCTTGGGGGAGCTCGGAGCCAAACAACGCCGGCAGGTCCTCGAACAACGATGCGCTCATATTCACATAATGCTATAATATACCGGAGAAGGAAGGAATAAGGAGACATTTTTGTGGATTAATCCCAGATTGGAAATGTGGTTATCCAGTACAGGAGAATAATAACAATTAAAAAGATATACATTTAATAAAAGAACATGCGGAAAAAAGATATCCATATCCAAGCAATATGAGTAATAAATCCTAGATTATTGTATATGCTACATCATACACTATTGATTATGCATGCAAGGGAAAGGACTCACTGCGTAGATGTAGGCGTGCGTAGGTGAGAGTGTCAATGTGCAGCAAAGAGCCAGACAAAGGCCCAGCCGAGCGCCGATGTCCCACACTCCAGAATCCACCATTCTGCCTTCCCAAAGGTGCTACCGAACTGTGGGAAATCATGGAAGAGAAAGAAACACATGTAGATTTTGTACGCGGATACCATACCATGACATTGTAACACTACACTACGACCATCCCCCCCACATGCGGCGTGCATCTATTTTATAAAACGTGATTATTTATCCTGAGTCTTATCACATTTTCAGTGCCTGTGGGAACCTAATTGGTAATCCCAGTGTTGAACTTCACTTCCTGTTTCGAGATCTTATCGGTTTATTGGGGTGACTGCAACACCTGAAATCTGAAAATCTGATATGCATGTCGAGGCTTGGTTGATGGTAAAAACCAACAACATTAAAACCACTTATTAACGAGACTACACACCGTGTGTTGGGGTCCTGTTCCAGATGATATCAGTGGCTAGTAAGGTCCTGTTGCATGTCCCCCTTAACGATAAACCACAGCGAAACAACCCGTTAATCACACTGTTTCAGATAAAAATGAGACATATGAACCGTATTTCGAAGTACAACTTTGAAACCAGAGGATGTGGATTATAGTTAACGTTAGCTAAGGCTCATCTAGCAAGGAGCCGAGGAACACACAACCCGAACCCAACCGAATGGTCACATCGTCACATTTGGATAAATATACGTCAACTTATAAAAACACTGATTGATTAAAGAGAACGCCGTCCTTTCGTGGGCATACCTTAAATTTGCGTCGCGTTAACTTTGTTGTGGTTGTTGTTGTTTCTTCTTCTAGTTCTTCCTTGTTTGTGTGATGTGTTTTGGTGTTGGGTGGTCGTCTTAATACAGTACCCTACTGCCCCTGCTGGTCCGGAGCAGAGCAGCTGCCATATTTTTTATTTAAATAAAAAGAGAAGTACAAGAAATGTGCAATAGATTTAAACAGTAGGTGAAACAAACTGAACAACATTTCAATACATCCAAATAATAAATTACAATGGGACAATTGAGAAAGCTATTTAAAACACGAGAAATCCTTATTTAACGAATTTAACGATCCTTATTTAAATAATCCCCTAACCTCGATTGAGATACACATGCTTGTGTGATTGCCCTAGAATATGATCAATAGGAGTGTCTGCTGGGGCTTATTACCTTTATTATGATAGTCACTCCCACTCACCATTCTTGCCTTTGTATTAACTACCCACAATGCAAATGGTTTCTCTTTAAATGAGATATATTATACCAAGGCTAATCACACGCACACCTGGTGGTATAATATGTCCCCTTTAAACATTCTATGGTAAGAACGTGCATATTGTTTAATTGTAGTCACCGTTTTATCTTTATGGCAGTAAACTATTTACATATTTTTTGGTGATCCTCTGTGATAACTCGATGATAATACATTTTACCAATGAGCAAAACAATTATACAAAAACAATGTGTGGCAATGTTGAGCCAAATAGCCGCAAATCAGTTCCCTACAGCATCCTGTTTTCAGACCTCAAAGGGAGCAGGGCTTGTTTTTAGGCCTGAAAGCAGGATGCGGTTTTAGGGAACTGGGAACAATGACTCACTTGAAATCTGTTGAATAGGCCAACTGAAGTTTGCTCTAAACATCAAAAATCCTTCAATAAATATGGATATATTGTACTGTGTAATTATGCCTTTTGCACAATTATTTAAATATGCCCATAACACAGAAGCGTTAAATATAATATATTAAATATCTCATCTGTTTTTAACCATAAATGAAGCCCTTATCTCAATATGAAACCTGTACAATCCAGTTCTGGATGACCAACTCAAATATAGTGAGATCCTATTATGATAGCTTTGATTCTACTATGCGTATCACTAATTGTTGTGGAAATATTAGTTAATAACCAGTCAATTTAAAAGGAATTTTATACATTCTCCTAACTGAGTGGTGTTTAGATAGTTGGCATTTGCATCGCCACTGGAGCCACAAAGTCTGATACCGAGGACAATCGTCTTCTTTATTGTGCAAGAATCCTTTAACTGTCTTGCTTAACGACCTGCAGACATGTGTTGCGATTTAACTTGGCCTGACTGACTTCAGCCATGACCACTCAACTCCCCACGATGGTCACTCCCACTCACCATTTTTGGCTTTGTATTAACTACCCACAATGCAAATGGTTTCCCTGGAAAGGAGACATACGATACCACCAGGTGTGAGTGTGATTAGCCTTGCAAGCTGTTTCGAAAATCTGCCCCATATGACATCCCTAGTGGGCGTGTCCACCTAGTTCTGGGCTGGATGGATGAGCAACGTTTACTTGTATGGCAAGCCAAATTGTCATAAATTCGCTAGACTGGATATGTGTTGCAGATATCTGCAATTCAGTTTCGCCTAGTCAAAAAGAAGATTTCGGATATCCGCAACTACATTCCTCCTATCCACAATTGTCATTTCAGATATCCGCAAACACATTCCTCCTAGGCGAAATGACGTCACGTTTGCCATTCATGTCTATGGGGTTTCTCATTCCAGATATCTACAACGTCATTTTGACTAGGCGTAACTCCAGTTAGAGATATCTACAACCTAGTTTCGCCTAGTCAAAACTTAATTTCGGATATCCGAAAAGGGACATGTAGATATCTTGAATTAAGGTGAATTAAAGATATCTTGAACTGGAATTATGACGAGTCAGAATCAAATTGTAGATATCTCCAACTGGAATTACAGATATCTACAATTCAGTTGCAGATATCCGTAATTCACATAGTGGATATCCGCAACTGAATTGTAGATATCTGTAATGAGAAACCGGATATGAATGGCAAACGTGACGTCATTTCTCCTAGGAGGAATGTGTTAGTGGATATCTGAAATGACAATTGTGGATAGGAGGAATGTAGTGGCGGATATCCGAAATGTTCTTTTTGACTAGGCGAAACTGAATTGCAGATATCTGCAACACATATCCAGTCTAGCGAATTTATGACAATTTGGCTTGCCATAGCCCACTGGTTAGGTTGGTAGACTGATTTATCCAGCACAGCTCAAGGTGGACACGCCCACTAGTGATGTCATATGGGGCAGATTTTCGAAACGGCTTGTAAGGCTAATCACACTCACAACTGGTGGTACAATATGTCTCCTTTAAGAATCTTGTTCGCCCATTGTCTTACTAAATATTCTTGGTAACTATGCTGCCTGTATATTCCCATGATCATGCTTTAAAATTAAATCAAATATTTTGCTAACTGAAGTTTCCTAAAAATAAGCAATTCTTCATCAATAATTTGTATGCATCATTGCACTGCATTTTGGCTTTCTGTATAACGCATTCTGATACAATTAATTTGGGACACTTTTATTTTGTTGGACATTACATGTGCTGTGTCAAAATCAAGTCAACCCGTTTCAAGCAGATCAAAACACTTTAATCAAACACTTCAACGTGCAAAGAGTTCAAGATGTAAATGCTATGAGAAAAGGCTTGCATAGAGTTCAAATGGGATGTCACATAAGTCCATTGCTTCGCAGAGTGTGGATGTGAATATCCAGCCCTCTGGTCCAAGATGGCATCATTGCAGAGTCCTCGTGACAGTCTCAATGTGCTCCTAAGTGAAATGCGACACACAGCACCTGACAAAAAAAAACAAGATGAGCAAAAAGAAAAACCCAAACAAGCAATGCGATTTTTTTTTTCAAGAAAAACCAAAACAGGAAAGGCATCCAAACCGTGAAATGAAAAAAAAGGTTATATATTTTTTAGAAAAAAAAATATAAAGTTGAATACTTACTGGAACTCTTTCCCACAGCCCAGAGGCCCGAAGAACATTTCTGTCGATAGACAGACTTTCCTACAAACTCCACTCAGACTGGGGCAGGACCAGGGGAATGCTGCTGCCTCATTCTCAACAACTGAAGGGACAACCAGGATGGAGGGTTATTTCTCTGTCTGTTTCTTTCTTTCACTCCATATTTCTTTCAATCTGTATTTTGTTCTTTCCCGTCCTCCACATGATTCCAACCCTTTCCAAAAAACGCATGAATTCGTTTGAGCAGAAGACCGATGGCCTTACCATAGCTGAGTGCGGCTGCATTGAACCAAACACAACGCTTCGCTCAGTACACTACCTATCTATAATTCCATGGCACAGCTGGTCAATTTCCTTGGTATCCATGATAAACTTTTTTTTTTTTTTTTACATCATAAAACACAACACAAGAGACTCAAAGGAAGAAAATCAGAACAATACAACTCAAGAATACAGAATCAGTATCAAGACTCCCAACCATCACTTACAATTCAGTGCCAAGACAGCCAAGAGAAGCAAAACCCAGACTCGGTGGCAAGACATCCTTAAACAGCACTGTTACCTCGAAGCAGTAGTTTATTCAAATAAAGGCTCCTTACGGGTTCAGCTTTATCTATGTCTCGGGGAGGTGTGTGTGGTCAAAAGCGCACAAGAGCCCCTATTCTATTTTTATTATAGAATTATGCCAAGCCTTGAAAGAACGGGCTGTACTTAATCACATTTAGGATAATTAGAAATCCAAAGACCTTGTGACATTTGGTTGTCATGGGACAGGAGGAGAATTCTTGTCAAAGAGACAGAAAAACACATTTTCCCCTCCTAATTTAAAACTCATGTTCCTCATACGGTATTTCAACGTGAGCTGTACAGCTGTCAAAATAAATAATATCTTTTGGTTATCACTCAATAACTCACTCACTCAATTCTAAAAAAGTACATGAATCAATGTTAAGGATAAGTATATAAGGTTATATCATTCACGTTTTTTAGTTAGGGTTAGAGAGAGCTGCGTAAAATATGTATTTATAAGATAACGTCACCAAATATGTTGCTATATTATTTATTTTCAGTTTCTGCGATCATCATAATGAAGTCATGTTATGATGTGACATTATATGAGAAACAAACATGTCAATTAAAATGATGAAAACTTCAGGCTCTCGAAGTCTATAGGGAACAAAATGGGTCATTAAGTCCATTTTGTGTTTCCAATCTCTGGGGAAGGCCATTAATGTAACAGTGAGGCCAAAATGAAGTCTTGCTGTTTCCCCGATAGAGTTAATGGAGGGGAGGTGAGAAGTGAACAGTAATCTGTGTCTCACTCACGGGACGCCACGGATGCAGCACGACTGAGAATCTGTCAAGGCAACAACAAATAGGCCTAACAACAATAACCTGTAATGGAATATTAAATTAGGGTTCAAATGTTTAAGTAAATAAGCGTTTAGTATTTGATCCGATCTCTTGACATTATTTGAATGTCGGATTAACCATTCAAAACAGACGCACACACAACATTATTAGCTTCCATGTTGTTTTTAATAACATCTGTTTAAGGGAGAGAAAACAAGGCCAAATACGTGTCACATAATTCCATTTCATTGTAACAGAAGTTATCTACAGCATCGCATTACAATGATACAATATTGTCACGCAAGAGAGCAACAGAAGAAAGGGACAGCTGAAAAGGCAGTAAACATGAAAAGAAACACAACATACGTTGTTTAAGACTTGTAAAGACCGGCCTAATTCCTTACTAAAGAGATCCATTCTAGTCTTACTGAGTGTGTGTGTGTGTGTGTGTGTGTGTGTGTGTGTGTGTGTGTGTGTGTGTGTGTGTGTGTGTGTGTGTGTGTGTGTGTGTGTGTGTGTGTGTGTGTGTGTGTGTGTGTGTGTGTGTGTGTGCGCGTGTGCGTGTGCGTGTCTGTGTGTGTGTGTGCACGTGTATTTGTTCACGTGTCTGCTTGTTTCAGTGCATGGGCACAGGACTTTCATGTATTTTTCAATGTATTTTTACTTGAATATTCGGCCTTTCTACTTGATACTTTTGCCAAATTCTATTTTCCGCCTTATGTGGCTCAAATCATTATTTATTTCAGTGAAGTGAAGTGAAGCAGTCGAGATTATCCCAAATAAGCATAGCAGGCAATGTTTATACATGTATACATGTACTTTGATCGAACCAGGTTTGCCTTATACTTACAATAATAATACAATGAAAAAAGATAATAAAGGTGAAATGTGCAGAAGTTTATGGCATCAAGTGCAACAGGCTTCACAGAAATGGAATCAAATATTCTTCAGTATGTTTTAATTAGACAATCCCATGAGAATAATAATCATTGGGTTGAGGTCTCATTCCGTGAGAAACTGAGAATACTTGTTTTTTGTGATTGTACTATAGTGATCTCTAGCGTCGTTTGGATATGCATCTATGCATGCTGCGGCGTGAAAGAGTGTTCCTCTACCCCATGAACCTATATTAGGCAATGAGAGAAATCACAGAGAAAAACAAGCGGATGAGAAAACCCCATCGGTGTGACGTCACACCGAAAATTTGTATTCATGGCCACGCCTCCCGCCCAGCTTAGCTAGCTTGCTACCGCCCACCGGCAGACAGGAAGTAGCAGAGCTAATTTCTGCAGCTCAGCGTCACAGTGCTCTTTAGCCAATCAGGGCGAGCAGATTAGCATATCATGCATATTCATGTTAAGAGGCGAAATCCTGTCGTTCGTCCCCTCCCACCTCCCCCAACAAACTAAAACACAATGAAACAGACCCAGCAAAGCTTTTTTTTTTCTCTAAAACCAGCTCTTAGGGCATCAATTCAGACTACAGATCACCGCAAAATTAACGAAAAAACGATGAGATGAGACCTTTAAGATCCCTTCATATGATGCATCTGCAGGATACCTTATATCTACAAAGGGTCCTCAATATAAGCTCAGAATGAAACAAACGGCTTGAGACAGAACCATTTTCTATAAATCCCTACCACAATGCCGAACTGTTTCTTATGACACCGATGGTACAGATTTGAACTATAAGTTACAATGGATTCATCTATCAATTAACCGGATTGACACTTGGATACACTTTCGTCCACGATGACATCATTTAGGAACAGGCCTTCTTTTGCCTTCTTTGGATGTTTACGGTACACATTGCACCGTAAACATCAGAAGCCTGGATACAGGCCTATTGCAATGGATACGAGGTAAGGGAAGAGGCCATAATCGTTTTAAATCCTGATTATTTTGATTACTTCCAACAGAAAACATTTGAGGGCATCACCATTAAAGATGAGGCATAAAAACTATGATCTTTGTTCTATTGCTCATCGTTCACGGTAGCGAAAGGGAATAGCAGGTGGCCACAAAACTTTTATATGCCATTACCGCAATAATAGGAAACTCAATAGGACCATATGTACTACGCATGAAAATATTCTTTAAAGGTCTCATTCCGTGAGAAACTGAGAATACTTGTTTTTGTTGAAATACTATAGGTCTCTACGAGTTGCATATGCATGCTGCGCGTGAAAGTGTTCCTCTACCCCATGACCTATATTAGGCAATGAGAGAAATCACAGAGAAAAACGAGCGGATGAGAAAACCCCATCGGTGTGACGTCACACCGAAAATTAGTATTCATGGCCACGCCTCCCGCCCAGCTTAGCTAGCTTGCTACCGCCCACCGGCAGACAGGAAGTAGCAGAGCTCATTTCTGCAGCTCAGCGTCACAGTCGCTCTTAGCCAATCAGAGGCAAGCAGATTAGCATATCATGCATATTCATGTTAAGAGGCGAAATCCTGTCGTTCGTCCCCTCCCACCTCCCCCAACAAACTAAAACAGCATGAAACAGACCCAGCAAAACTTTTTTTTTCTCTAAAACCGGCTCCTAGGGCATCAATTCAGACTACAGATCACCGGATCATCATCAAATTAACGAAAAAACGATGAGATGAGACCTTTAAACAGTCACTTGGGGACATTTTGTGGGTCTATGAGATTACCAAATGCAACAATGAATTCCAGTTACCTTTGCACCAAATGAAGAAATGGAATATACACACTTATTTTTAAGCACTTAAAAGAAACCTTTTTTTTATTTTAAGGGTCCTTATAAATAAACTTGTACTTGGACATAAGCATGTCAACAGTTGTTTTCTTTATTTTCTCTTGACCTTTGGGGAGCTGCTGCCAGAAAGGCTTGAGTATCTGTCCTCAGTCCCCTGAAAGCAATTAAAAGCAAGATGATGATAAGTTAAGGCCCGAGTGGGCAAAGAGAAATCATCAGGAGGGCAAAGGACAAAATGACCTCCTCTCTGTTTGATGCAACTTTGATGAAGCATGGGCTCTCACAAACATGCACACAGTCCATATGCAATTTATTTTATAATTATAACAAAGGAAATAATTATGTGCAAGTTGTATATATATATATATATATTTCAAAAAAACGGTGTAAGAAAAGCCCACGTGTTAAACATTGACTATATCTAATGTTAAAATTAATTTGATTAATAAACAACAATGTTATATATAATACTTTTTGTGTAAACTAATAGTGCTGTCAAGCACATGCAATCGATCAAATAATAGAAATGGCATTTCCATAATATGGAATGGCATTCACAAGTTCTATTCTTCAACATTGTTTTAAAGTATGTGACATCAACCGAAACAGGTTATTGCCCCTGATGACAATTACTATTTCTCCTACTATTGTTATTATTATAATTTATTTTTCTCTTTCTTATTGTTGTTGTTTCTTTCTAATGACTTCTGTGTACCTTTGTATGGTGTCCTTAAGTGCAGAGAAAGGCAATTTATTATTATTATCATTATTATCATGTTTTATTGTTGCGACATAAAACAAGGATATATATATTTAGAAAATGAATGTGTCTATTGCTGACGTATACGATGCATCCCTTGTCCCCTTTTGAATACGTTGTGTGTTTTGTAGTATTTCACTGTTGCCTAGTATTATCACTATGTTTTGTGAATATTTAACTGTGTGTGTTCGTATTTCACTGTGTTGTGATTAACAATTTTGACTTCACTTGGACTTCTGTGGAAGAGATGACAGCCGATAAAGTTGTGTTAAATATGAGAGAATGTCTTTAACTCGCTGTTCCATGTGATCTTACTTAGCCTAATTGATCCCAGATCAGACAATCAGACATTAGATGAATCCCCAAAGGAACAACTTGTATGTAATCAGTAATCAACCATAACCAGCGCCCTCCTGTTATTATCATGAGAGCACTTTCTCAAAGGAATACACATGTAATAATACGCAACTTAATACAAATACAAGTGCAAAAGTCCATCTTTTGAGATTGGTGCTGGAGACTGCATCAGTCAAAGGTAAATTGTATGGCAATTTCTTTATCCTTCTAAATAAGTTCTGCATTCACCATGTGTAAACTGGTACCTTTTTTTCCCCTCAGCCCCTGCACACATTTGTATCACCATGACAAACGTGTCTGAATTAGGCGTGACCACATTCACTATGTCCTCCTTCTCCGGCATGGAGAGCTTGAACTCCATGTACTTTTGCCTTTTCTTCTTTCTGTACATCGTCATTATTGTGGAGAACACGTCGTTGATAGGGTTGATCTTGCTGCACAAGAGCCTGCATGAGCCCATGTACCTGCTGGTGTGTAACCTGGCCGCCAACGGGCTGTACGGCAGCACAGCCCTGCTGCCGGCCATGCTGAAACACATACTGTCACGGTCCTCACCAGGTGACCCTGTCCAGCTGCCTGCTGCAGGTCTTCACCGTGCACACCTACGCCATCGTTGAGTTCACCATCCTCGCAGCGATGAGCTACGACCGCTACGTGGCCATCTGCCGGCCACTGCACTACCACACCGCCATGCCCCTGAGCAAGGTGTACAACATCATCACCCTGACCTGGCTGTTGCCGTTCGTGGCTTTCCTGGCCATGTTCTCCTTAACGCTCAACCTCCGCTTCTGTCAGCCCGTCATCGAGAGGTTATACTGTCTTAACTACTCGCTGGTTAGACTGTCTTGTTCCGACACGGGGTACATGAACATCGTGGGCATAGTCAGCGTGTTTTTGTACACGGTGCCACAGATAGTACTTATTTGTTACACATACGGGCACATTCTGAAGATCTGTGTTTTCTCATCTAGAGAGTCACAGTCTAAAGCCCTGCGGACCTGCACACCTCACCTGTTGACCCTGGTCAACTACTCCATCGGTTGCTTCTTTGAAATAGCACAGAGTCGATCTGAGTTAAGCCATTTGACCTTTGAAAGTAGGAGCTTTATGTCTCTCTACTTTTTGATAATCCCCCCCATTCTTAATCCAGCCATATACGGCATGAGCATTCAGCGAATAAGGTCACCTGTTTTGAGCATATTCAATGGCAAGGGAAAGATCCCGGCAACACCATAATCTAACTATGTTGTTTATAATGTAGATAGCTCACTCTACAGAATAAGTACAGAATTAAGGATCTCCTAAAATTCGTTATTCATTTTTGCTATTTAAAAAAAGCTTCCCTATGCCTATACACTGTATCACTAAATAATACTGCATTTATTATAATATATTATGTTCCCATGCATGTGTCAGTCGTATTATGTTCAGAATCCTTCATAAATGTTGTTAAAAGCCTGTTTACAAAATATGAACTGGAGTTATCTTGTTTATTGTTGCTATCTTCCATCATTGATCTACGATGGTAGAATTGGACAGGCAAAGTAGCACGTCAGAGAGGCAGGAGCAGGAGAGGGAGAGAAAGAGAGAGGGAGAGTATAATGTGTGTTTTATCATATCCTTCACAGCTTGATCACCAAAATCCACAAACCATGACTGTGGGCACACAAAATTTCACGCAGTGCAGCTTTAAAATGTTTAAACGTATGATAAAACTTTCAATAACAATTAAACTTGGAAACATGATATGCATGGTCTAAGCATCACCATCAAGTGCATCATGAAACCTTTACGAGTTGTTATTCTGAAAGTAGCTATTATAAATAACCAATTTACCTTAAATATTGTCATTTTGAAACCCCTTTTAGGTCCATAAATATTGTGATTTGAATGTTGATACTAAACCGAATTTAAACAAATTAACCAACAATATTTCTGAATTTGAAATGCTGTCATGAAAAGTAGCAGGGCAGGCTGTGACGTAAATGTGATAATGAGAAAAATATAATAAATAATAACAAAGAGATGGCCCATTTTGTACTTTTATGTTATTCCTCTCTATTTGCATTGTTTGGATTCGACCCGTTTCCATTGAAAACGCACCCATTTAGAAAAAGCAACGGGCATGAAGCAAGACTTAGTTTTATTGAATACAAAAGTACGCTACGTACAATATAGCACACTGAACACCGTCAGTCCCACTTCAATGGCGTTGTATTCCACGTTAGCTTCGCATGCATGCTCATACACTGAACATTATATAAATACAGTTATCCATCTCTCGAGGAGAGTACTTCTCGAAGTAAACCGTATAACAGTGAATAGTTATTAAAAAAAAACACAATGTAGAAGCTGGGTTAACACGGTTGGTATCCAGATCAGACATCTTCAGGACTGCAAAACCATTTACAAACATTCAAGTGGAAGGCATGCATACAAAAATAGACAGGTCAACTCTGATCATTGCTTTAGGATCGACAATATGGGCTTGTTATTGCCAGGTTTTATGTTTCAGTGCCACAATATCGGAGACTTCGATTTTTTTTTTTACTTGTTCAATTTCATCGTTCATGGCAGATTGTACAATCACTGAGGGGCAGCACTGGATTCACAACATCTGTACCCCGAAACAGGATGCACTCACTGCCATTGTATCACATTTAATATAAAATATATATATATACCTAGCAACCTATATACATGAGGATCGGACATTATTGAAAATACACACATGCATAATGAACTCCTGAAAAATACAGTTGGTCTGTACAGCTGTGAGATCACCATCCCTAGAAACACTGTACAAAAGCTGAATCAAATCATTTCATTCACAGAGAAAAAGGGGGGAACGGCCATGCAATTAAACCTTATAAAATAAAAGGCTTTTGAATTCAGATGGACACAAAGTGCTGATGTGCAAACGGCGATGTCGTTCTTCTTCACTAATATCCAACGAGAGATCGTCGCTTTCAATTTTTTGCATTGTGCGGTATACTTTCATCTTTTTAAAAGAGAGAGAGAGGGGGGGAGAGGGGGGAGAGGGGGGAGAGAGGGGGGAGAGAGGATGGAAGAGTCTCTTGCGCTCAAGGCCTGCATTGAGGGACACTGCTGGAGGGAGAGATGCAGAGGAAGGCTGGAAGAAACCTCTGGTCTCTGGAGGAGGATAGGGGAAGCTGGCTCACTGACTGACTGGCTCACTGACATACTGACTGAATTACGGATAGGCAGGGTGGCTGTAAGGTAGGCAAGGTGGCTGATTGACCGACTGACTTACTGACTGATTTACAGTTAGGCATGGTGACTTGCAGCTAGGTTTGCTTAGCGAGGGACTGGTTTGCAGGTAGACATGGTGACTGGTAGCTATGCAGGGCGGCACACTGGCTGGCTGGTTTGCAGGTAGGCAGGGTAAAGCTGACTTACTGGTTTGCAGGTAGGCAGGGTGACTCGTAGTTAGGCAGGGTGGCAAACTGACTGACTGGTTTGCAGGTAGGCAGGGTGACTGGTAGCTAGGCAGGGCGGCACACTGGCTGGCTGGTTTGCAGGTAGGCAGGGTGGCTTACTGACTGGTTTGCAGGGTGGCTGACTGGTTGATTTGCAGGTAGGCAGAATAAAGCATACTGATTGATTTGCAGAGTGGCTGGCTGACTGGTAGCTAGGCAGGGTGGAAAACTGACTGACTGGTTTTCAGGCAGGCAGGGGGACTGGTAGCGAGGCAAGGTGGCAAACTGTTTTCAGGTAGGCAGGGTAAAGCTGACTGACTGGTTTGCAGGTAGACAGGGTGGCTGACTGACTGGTTTGCAGGTGGGGGCAGGGGGGCTGACTTGTTTGCAGCTAGGCAGGGTAAAGCTGACTGACTGGTTTACAGGTAGGCAGGGTGTCTGACTGGTTTGCAGGGCAGCCGATGGACTGAGGCACAGGTCAGTCAGTGGTGTGGGGAGGATTTATCCGCTCTATCCAAAGAATCCCAACGATGGATCTCTGGGCTGAGGACTCTGCAAAGCAAGGGTTCAAATCTGAACTTTAACCTCTCCATTTGGAAAAAGGTACAAAGAATAAATCTTGTTTCTTTACCTTTTGCCCGTCCTTGGTTTGTTGTGTCAAACAAAGTCTCGCTCAAAGAGAAGTCTCGCGATAGTTGAGTTGTTTGAGGAAGGGAATGGTTGAAACGTGGGTGAGAGCTGGAGAGCGGAGAGTTGGTTGTGTTGGACTACAGAAATCATTGCTTAGTGTCACCTCAAAGATTGGGTGAAGGAGAGTTGAGGGTTCAGAGGGAGACTTCTTCTTGAGCAAGACTTGTTTGAACGCAATAACAAACAGCCGGAGCAGTGAAGGGTAAAGAAAGTAGTTGTGTTTCCCTGAAGGGATCTGTTCCGTAATGACGGAAGATAATCAGAGCCGGTCAGTGTCCAAAACAAATACGTTAAAGGACGTAGGATCACAGGCTTACGGCCAATCTCAATTCTCTATTTTACCCCTTCCCACTTCCCCCTTCCCCTTGGTTTTGCGCGTGCCCGTGAGACGAAGGGCTATCTCAATTCTCATTTCGATCGAGGGGTAGGGATAAGGGCAAGGGGTAGATACCCCTTAAAACCAAGTAAGATCGGGAGCTTACTTGAAACCAAGGGGTACCCACAATACACTGCGCAACCGGCAGCTTCAAGTTTGTGATCAACAATTGTCGCCTCTGGTGACGTGCAGCCAGCTAGCGACGATGTATGATGACGTAACCGTAACGAGTGTTGTCTCAATTCATAGGGGTATGTTGTTACCCCTAGCCCTTAACACTCTGTTTCAAGGGCCAAGACGTAGGGCAAGGGGAAGGGGCAAGGGGAAGGGGAAGGGGTAAAATAGAGAAATGAGATTGGCCGTTAGTCGCCCTAGAGCCATGGTTTACAATAGGCGGCCCGCGGGCCAAACCCGGCCCAGATTAATGGCCCACAAAATAATTACTGAGAAAAAATAAAGGAAAGGGGACACCTGCCCAAAAAGATAACATTAAGGCAGTTTTCAGAGATTACAACTGTCTCGTTCGATACTGGACCAATTTTAAAAAATGTTGTCTGTATTATTCTCTTACTCTCTGAAAATATTAAAAAAGGATGAAAAACCATGAAGTCGTCCTGCAAATGTCCATTAATTTGACAGCACCTGTGCTAATATTAACTCTACGGTTATTTGCAGTGTGTACTATTTCATACTATTTGAATAGTATGTTTGAATATATTTAACAAGAGAAATACATCATTTATCGTTAACGTTAAACTTAGCGAGGGGTAGTGAGCGGTACCTTCAGCGAGCTGTGCAGCACGCGGAGTCGGTGGAGCTTCTCGCTCAGCAGGGGGTCATTGGTGCGCCGGACGAAGGAGCGCTTGTACTCCAGGCGTGCTCCGGGCCTGGGGTCGGCACCAGGGGACACACTGGCCCGCTCCAGAGCCCGGTAGAGGTCCCCCAGAGAGTCGGCCTGCAGCCTGCGCTCCCGCTCACCGTCTAGACAGATACACCGGGCGGACATTTGGAAGGAGAAAAAGTTTATGATTTAAAACTAATTATTCAAAGAGTCACCGTACACAAATTCATGGCTAAAATAACGGATAAAAATTTATATTCTCATCAATATACTATAATGGCCTGCTCAGGTTTTCCAGTGATACTACAGATAAGCCAATGAAGTGCAATGCCATGTCAGTAGGTCATTTTGTTAGTCCCCAGTAGAAACATCTACAGTATAACCATTGTCTGTGAGGGGTAGACGGTAAAGCCCTGAATGATTAATTTGTTAATAAATACTGCCCTCTAGCGGAGCTCATCTTATATTGCGCTAAGACACTTTTGGCCAACGGTAAGGAATGGGATATCAATTAAATATGATTGCTTATGGCAATTATAAATCAATATCAATATCATAAAAAACTTTTATTTTGTTCTAATTTCTTATTGTGTCAATTTCAGCTGGTATGCATTTCAGGTCTGGAGCATAGAGGAAGAGTTATATGTTTGCATTTTAATGCAACCTAAATGACTCCAACGTCAAAGCATCTGTACACGAAATTTCTAACCAATATATATAACGATGGATTCATAAATCAAACATCTGAATCAGTGATGATCATGTGAGCTCTTGAGCCAGGAATCCCTTGCACTATGAATCTTTCCTTTACATTGGAGACACACAGTGAGAGACAATGCTTTGGGTCTGTCCTGGGAATCAGGCTACACACATGCACGCACTCCATTCTGCTTCGAACAGGGAGCTGCAGGGAAAGTGAATGGCGGCGCAGCGGGCCAATGGGGACAGAGGGGGTAAGAGAAAAGGGTCCGCCTCCCTGGGGCTCAATGCTTTGACTTCATTCAAAGCTAATGTGTACTGAAAGGGCTCCTGCTCGCTTCACCGTCCAATCACAGAGCCCCGGGGCACGGTGACATCTTTATATATCGGGTGAGGACGAGAAAAAGCAGAAGAGAAAAGGGGGGGGGTGGGGGGGAGAGAGACAGAGAGAGAACCCAACAGAGAGAGAGTGAGGGTTAGTTACAAAGGGAGAAGAAGAGAGAGAAATAAAAATAAAAAGATAGATGCGAGAAGGAGCGAGAGAGCGAGAGAGAGAGAGAGAGAGAGAGAGAGAGAGAGAGAGAGAGAGAGAGAGAGAGAGGGAGAGAGAGAGGGAGAGGGAGAGGGAGGAGGGAGAGAGAAGAGGAGAGAGAGAGAGAGAGAGAGAGAGAGGAGAGAGAGAGAGAGAGAGAGAGAGAGAGAGAGAGAGAGAGAGAGAGAGAGAGAGAGAGAGGGAGAAGAGAGAGAGAGAGACAGCCGGGGGCGAGGGGGGCTTGGGAAAGCAAGAGAGACATGGATAGAGAGAATCAGCGAGAGATAGATGGAGAGAGAAAGAGGATCCATTAATAGAGGGAGACAGATTGAGTGGGTTGGTAATGGGTGGGTCGAGAAAGAGGTGATCGAAACATAAACATGGCGAGAGATGGGAGGGCAGTGAAAGAGAGAAAGAGCTAGATAGCGAGATCAGTAGCTAGGAAGAGAAATGGTGAGCAGGCATAAGAGGAAGAGCTGCTGTGCTGCCCTGCTAAAGTGCCGTGAATGAGGACACTGGGACTCTCCCTCGTTATGTAGGGCCCTTGTTGAGGGGCCCTCGGGAGGGGCCCCGGGGGGGGCTGCTCCAGTGTAGCCAGGCAGAGACGTGACGGTCGCCACTTAACCACGCCGGCTAGCTACAACACGGGCCGTACGTATGGTGACAGCACACCTCGACGTGCACCGCTAAGTGCACGTGCTGAATGCACACTGCCACACATTTGGTTGGTAGACGTTATGGTGTGAAACAAACACGCTCACAGTGACGATCAGGACGTCCGTGCGTGTTGAATCAAAAGTGTGACAGTTGTGATCAAATTCAAAATTCATATCACGATAGACAACAAACCCCAAAAAAATAACGGTCAACCAAGTTTTCTCTATACATGCAACCATTTCTTTGATCGTGATCTAACCGGAGGGTTGCTAGTTCGATCCCCGGCTCCTCCGAGTGTCGAGGTGTCCCTGAGCAAGACGCCTCACCCTGACTGCCCCTGACGAGCTGGCTGTCGCCCTGCGGGACGGACTCCGCCTTCAGTGTGTGAAGGTGTGTACGAATGGTGTAAGCCGCTGTGTGTGTGTGTGTGTGTGTGTGTGTGTGTGTGTGTGTGTGTGTGTGTGTGTGTGTGTGTGTGTGTGTGTGTGTGTGTGTGTGTGTGTGTGTGTGTGTGTGTGTCTGTGTGTGTGTGTGTGTGTGTGTGTGTGTGTGTGCGTTTGTGTGTGCTGTGTAGCTACCGACCTCCGTGGGCGGGGCGCTCCATCCTGTAGCCTCCTGTCTCCCCCCGCTCCGCCATGTTGCCCGCGGCCGCCAGGATGGCGTGCAGCCCGCTGTCCCGGGGCAGGGTGAAGCTGCGGTGCTTCCCGCCGCCGCCGCCGCCCCCCTCCCCGTCTAGGGAGGGTCTGGGGGGGAGCCGGGCGGGGACGTAGCTCTCCAGCATCAGGGCGGTGCGGTGGGACGGCAGCGTGGACTGGCGGTCCGGCCGGGGGTGACGGAGGTCGCCCGGGGAAACGCTGCCGTTGTTGTTGCTGAGGCTGCCTTCCTGGTAGTCCTGGGAGGAGGGGGGGAGGTAGTCCTGGGAGGAGGGGGGGAGGTAGTCCTGGGAGAGGAGGGGTGGTAGTCCTGGGAGGAGGAGGGGTGGTAGTCCTGGGAGGAGGGGGGGAGGTAGTCCTGGGAGGAGGGGGGGAGGTAGTCCTGGGAGGAGGGGGGGAGGTAGTCCTGGGAGGAGGAGGGGCGGTAGTCCTCGTGGGAGGAGCGGGAGTGGAAGGTGTCGGAGGAGGAGCGGTGGCTGTGTTTGGCCTCCATGTAAGGACTCGCCTACGTCCAGTCCGACGGTTGGTCGAGGTTTGTTTTTTTTTTTTTAGAAGGAGACAGAGGAATCAGCAGGTACATCTGGTGCGCCATACATTAAGCATACTTTATGTGCACTTAATCAAACACCCACCCACCCACACACACACACACACAATCAAATAATTACAGTGGCTCAATCAAGCATACACACACACAATCAAAAACACACAATCAAACACATACAGTGATTCACTCAAACACACACACACACACACACACACACACACACACACACACACACACACACACACACACACACACACACACACACACACACACACACACACACACACAATCAATCAAACATTTTCACTCACTAATCACTGACACAAACACTCTCACACACACACACACACACACCACACACACACACACACACACCCACACGAACACACACACACACACACACACGCACACACACGCCCAAAGACACACAACTACAATTACAATTGGGGCATTTAGCAGACGCTTTTATCCAAAGTGTCTTACATCGGTTAATACACACACACACACACACACACACACACACACACACACACACACACACACACACACACACACACACACACACACACACACACACACACACACACACACACACACACACACACACACACACACAGACTGACCGAGGAGGGTCTGGGGTAGGTGTCATAGGGTGGAGGTGGGCTGTCCTGTTTAGGCACTGCGTTCAGCTCTGTGTCTTCATGGTCGCTCTCACTCCAGTAGTCTGACCACAAGGAAACATTGGCATCAACAACGACAACAACAGAGAGGCACACATGTCTACAATGAGACACATCTTTCAAGTTAATATTCTCATGACTATCTTAGTAATATAGCAGACCCTTAAATGCACAGTACACTGCAGAGATGGCTGACTATCAATAAGCAGTCACGGGTTAGGGGTTGAGTTTAGAACCAAGATCCTTTGGCCTGGGAGTTAAACGCCCTTTAAGTTGTTAGCCTACACACAGACCAATTAGCCTACTTCTTCCCAGCAATAAAACTTGTGATGCAAGTGTTAAGAGTTGCTTTTGTTTAAACGGCCAGACTGGAAGATGATGCATGCTTGACCCTGTTGGTTGCGTGGCATTTAATCCAGACTTAAGATGTACTTTCACTCGATCTAAAGCCAAGGGAAGAATCTGTAAACAACTCTGCGCCGCGATAAACGCCTCCTCGTCCAGGCGACATGTCCACAGGATCTCTCAACACATCTCAGGGTCGGTTTGAAACGGTGCCTTGGGTGGGCGGTGGGAACGGTGTTAAATTCAAATCATATTACTGAGGACCGATAGCACACGAACGCAGCCCCATATTCTAACCGCAAGTGGGACTGTAACTCGTGTGTGTGTGTGTGTGTGTGTGTGTGTGTGTGTGTGTGTGTGTGTGTGTGTGTGTGTGTGTGTGTGTGTGTGTGTGTGTGTGTGTGTGTGTGTGTGTGTGTGTGTGTGTGTGTGTGTGCGTGTGTGTGTGTGCACCTTGGTCCTGGGGGACCCTCTCCTGCTGCGGGGCAAAGCCAGCGGCGGCCATCGACAGACGGCTCAGCCACCTGCGGACCGACACAACCACAACACAACCGTCACACAACCACAATGCACAACCACAACGTGACCGTCACACAACCACAACACAACCGTCACACAACCACAATGCACAACCACAACGTGACCGTCACACAACCACAACACGACCGTCACACGACCACAACACAACCGTCACACGACCACAACACGACAAACACACAACCACAACACAACCGTCGCACAACCAAAAAACAACCACAACACACAACCACAACACGACCGTCACACAACCACAACACAACCGTCACACAACCAAAAAACAACCACAACACAACCACAACACGACCGTCACACAACCACAACACAACCGTCACACAGCCACACCACACAACCACAACAGACAACCACAACACGATCGTCACACAACCACAACACACAACCACAACATGACCCTCACACAACCACAACACACAACCACAACATGACCGTCACACAACCACAACACACAACACACAACGCGACCGTCACAGACCTGACCATGACCCCACAGACCGACTGCACCTGCACTGACGCCTCACTTCCACGCACACACATCACATCTACACACACTCCCCTCCGTCACAACCACTTTACATAAACCTCCCTCACCACCCGCAAGCACACACAGACAAGAGACCCAGACACAGACAAACACACACACGCACACACGCACACACACACACACACACACACACACACACACACACACACACACACACACACACACACACACACACACACACACACACACACACACACACACACACACACACACACACACACACACACACCAAACCTACCGGACCATGTCGTCAACGTTTTCTGCAGCAAAGTAGAAGCTCTTGATTCGGGGATGGCAGGCCTTGAAGGCACTGGAGGTGGATGTGCAGAGAGCGCCGTCGTGGAGGTGAGCGACACATGGAGGGACATTGCATCAGAGGAGAAGAGGGGGGCTGTTTGTGGATCTGCTAATTGTGATTCACGTGAGATCCTAGTGGCATATGTCGTCATTTCAAATTAGAACGAATTCCACGAGCACCGATGAGGCGATTTTACGTTCATTTCCCTCGCTCATATTAGAAGGAAAAACCCAAAAACCATCCCACAGTATTAGCATGGCCTCACAAACGGGTTGTTATCCCGAGACATGTTTAGAAAGTGCGTCTCGTTTTTATTGGAAATTGGTATGAATAACTAGAATGTGAATACAAAGCAGAACGGAGGACGGCAATGGGACTAAAATGAATATAAAAGCAATTATGTTTCGAATGTATAATTGCCTAGCTGACAGCTACAGCACCAATTGCTATGATTATCACAATATTTTTAGTGACACACGCAACACCATCCAAATCACAAAAGTAATAACAGTCGGCATCATTTAATGATTAACTTTCAATGGCTTGAAATTTTCTTTCATTGGAATATTAAATCTAGTTATATATTTACAAAGCTACATATTTGGTAATTGTGGCAACACAAATGCGCTGATATTCTACATGAATAGCACAATCTGCAGTCGTTTTATAATACACTGCGAACGGGATCCTTATTCTACCCGGCTCCGAGGAAGCAGCGATGTGTAACGTGTCGTGTAAACACTCACAACTTCTTTCTGCATTCGGTGGCGCGGTCGATCTTAAACTCGGGGAGACTCACGAAGCCTTCCGCCTTCTCGTCCTGCGACCCAAAAAAAAAGATAAACAAAACCACTGATGGACCACTCAACTCATTCTGGTCCACTCTCCCTCCTTGTATTTCTGGACACACCCTGGGTGGGGGCCCCTGTCGGCACCAGCGCGCTCACCTCCTCGTTCCGGTACCAGTACAGGCAACTGCCCTTCAGAATGAACCAGTACTTCTTCCACCTCTGGGAGAAGTAGGTCTTGGCGTCCTTCTTCTTCCACAGCCAGCCCTCGCACTCGCCCTGGCCCAGGTCCTTGCAGGAGATGCGTCTCTTGCTGATTAGGGACATGGGGTTCTCGGGCACGGAGAGCACTGGAAAGGAGGTCACAACAGCCCATACGTGGTGTCGTCTCAATGCGGGGCCTTTGTAGTACTAATAATCATAGGAAAAAAGGTATTCTCACAACGTCCTTAGAAGCCTACGCCCTATAGTGGGATGCGGCGCATGCTTTGGTATTTTTTGGGATGGTTATGGCTTATGCATGTATATATGGATGGGTGGATGTCAATTATGGCACCCGTTGCACTCCTGATCAGCCCTGGAAGGAGGGATTCCCCCCACTCTGCGTCCCTTCTCAAGATTTCTTCCTTGCTAATTAATTTTTCTTGCCCTCTGGGGGGCCAGGGACCAGTGTCATTAATATATGGCCTGTTAAGGCCTTTGAGACTGTACCGGTGATTAAGGGCTATACGAATATAATCTTTTTAATTAAATTTAATTATGGATTTAACTAGACATCAAATATAATATAAAGACATCAAGTATAATTTAGAAATGTATTTAAAATAGATGTTATCGTATCTGCTATTAGATAGATAAGGCCCTGATGCTGGATTACTGATTAAAATGATCTATATTGTTTTTATTAAAACAAAGTACACAGTGTTAACTCGTACTCTATCCGCTTCATCCACACACCTGCCGTCTCATTGCAACAACATCAAAGTGCCTCACCTGTGCCCTTCTTCTTGGACCTGGAGCGGATTGAGGAGCGCTCGAACACCTGTGAAGGGGAGGAGCCAGATATAATGAGGTCCAATGGGACTCGTGGATTTCCTGTGTAAACACACGCCTTAATATGCGTGACTTCATCCACGGGGACGCTTGGGTGTGCGCGGTGGGGACCTTGTAGAGAGAGGCGGAGTCAGAGCTGGACGTGGACATGGAGACGTCCATCTGGAGGGCGGGGACCAGCGTGTAGTGGGCGGGGCTTGCTGCCTTGTCACTCTTGCGTCGGCCGTGGCCGAGGCTGCGGGCGGACATGTAGTCTTCCTGGCCCGCGCTGCGGTCCTCACTGGCATAGCGCAGCAGAGAGTTCTCTACACGCACACACACACAAATACACACACACACACACACACACACACACACACACACACACACACACACACACACACACACACACACACACACACACACACACACACACACACACACACACACACACACACACACACACACACGCACACAACACACAGACACAGATACAAACACCTTAGTTTCCTTCGCTTTTTTTTTTGACAGATCTTTATATTTAGATCTATATATAGATTTATATTTCTCGTCGTGACGTAGTAGGGGCAACTTTTAATGCAGCTTTCAGTTTTTCTATCTTGGTTTTTCTCCTTTTTTATGTGCAATGGAGGCTGCTGTCAGACGGTCTTTCTAATAAAATATTTTCACATCCTGCAGTTAAAATACAAAGGAAATAAACAAGCCTGATATCTGCAGCCGCCCTGAAGGCAAAACATACGTCACTCAGCAGCTGAAAAGGAGCATGTTTGGTGTCATAGCACTCGCTAAAAACACAAACACACACACACGTACACACACCACGCCGACTGTAGCAGCAACTGACAAAATGTGGGGAGAGAAATAGACGGTAACCAAGGCAACAGCATACCTTCAGCATCAGCAACAGAAGGTGACATAGGGAAGTGGGAGAGATGGAGGAGAAATTAGGAGGAGGAGGATGAGGAGAGAGAGAACATCAAGAGTGGGATAGAAGTGAAGAGGAGGAGGATGACGAAGAGCTGGAGGAGGAGGAGGAGGAGGAGGAGGAGGAGGAGGAGGAGGGAGGAGGAGGAGGAGGAGGAGGAGGAGGAGGAGGAGTGGAGATCGTGGGGAGGCGATCGATTCCCATGCGTGATAGCAACGGACAACAGGGAAAAAGGTGGACATCCAGCATGTGATCAGCCCCGACTGAATGCCGCTAGCTGTGAGTGAGGGGTGGAGGTGAAGACACACCCCCCCCCCCCCCCCCTGGCCACATCCAGAGACCTCCACCCACTACCCATCAGCCCCTGTGTTCTGCTCCTCTCTCTCTCTCCGTCTCTCCGTCTCTCCACCTCCCACTCACCTCTCCTGCTCTCTCTGTTGAGCTTCAGTGGCTCGTCACAGTCTCCCACCCAGTTGTATTCCAGGGGCATTGAGATGGGTCTGAGTCTGCCTGCAGCACACAGCGCACACAGGCTCGGTACGGGACAGTACACCGAGCCCAACGTCTCCCACACGCGCACTCGCGCACGCACGCACACAAACACGCACGCACACAAACACACACAGCACGCACAAACGCACACACACACACAAACTAACATGGAATTGATGAAAGCTGCTTGTACCAGTAACCTACAGAATCATAACATAGTAACACCATGACAGAACAACAATGTAGGGTGGTAACTAAGTCTCGGAGAGGCCGAATTAGCCTTTGTGTGTGTGCGTGCGTGCGTGTGTGTGTGTATGAATCCGCGTGCATGTAGGTGTGCACACATATGTTTGTGTGTGTGTGTGTGTGTGTGTGTGTGTGTGTGTGTGTGTGTGTGTGTGTGTGTGTGTGTGTGTGTGTGTGTGTGTGTGTGTGTGTGTGTGTGTGTGTGTGTGTGTGTGTGTGTGTGTGTGTGTGTGTGTGTGTGTGTGTGTGTGTCTGCAGGCCTGGGGTCTCACCGTAGGTGGGCGTGCTGCCCCGGGGCCCCGGGGACAGCCGCTGGTTGTGGTCGTACTCGTAGCAGTACAGCACGGCGTCCTCCTCCAACGGGGGAAAGCGCCGGCCTCGGGACTCCAGGTCCAGGCAGGAGTTGGGCGACTCGGAGCCCTTGGCCAGCGGGACGTCCTGCTGGAGCTCGTCCACGGGCAGCTCGCCCTTCTCATCCCTGCGGCGGAGACGTTAGAATTTTTTACATTTCGGGGATTTTGCCGACGCTTTTATCTCAAGCGACTTACGTCGCGTTCATTCACACGTTCACACACCGACGGCGGAGTCCACCATGCAGGGCGACAGCCGTCTCCTCGGGAGCCTTAAGGGTGAGGCGTTCTCGCTCAGGGACACACGGGACACATGAGCCGGGGATCAAACTAGAAACCACCCGGTCACCAGCCGACCGGCTCTACCCCCTGACCCACTGCCGCCTGGAGACGCTCACGCTCAGGGTCTCATAGACCAGAGGACAAACACTAGCACGGACGAGGATGAGGACACGAAGACAGGCCGCTGGACAGACAAAGAGGTGCCGGGACAGACAGACACTCAAGACCGAAAGATGGACAGACAAGAGAGTCGCTGGGACGGACAGACACTCAAGACCGAAAGATGGACAGAAAGACAGACACAGAAACGCACACTAGGCGGCAGACGCCAAGACACACACACAGAAGACTAGCTAGAGAGACCGGCGTACAGAGAGACGGAGGGACAGGTGCTGAGACAGACAGACATATAGATGGACAAGGCCGTGTGTGTGTGTGTGCGTGTGTGCGCGTGTGTTTGTGTACCTGGGTGTGTAGGGCTCAGCGGGGGGAGGGGGGATGTAGAGTTCCTGCAGAGCACAGCTGTCTCTCCTGGATGGGTTGGTGAGGGTGCTTGTTGGCGTGGCAACGCTACTGCTGGGACTCTGAGGGAAGACGGGCTGTTCATCAGAGGGAAAGAGAGAGAGGCAGCAGTAGACAGAGAGAGAGAGAGAGAGAGAGAGAGAGAGAGCGCTATGAGAGAGAGGATTGTGAAAATGGTGCCTTTCAGTCTTCAAGAACACAATATGATTTTGTTTGGCTAAGCAAAAGTACCAGATGGAGGGTGCATTAAGTCCAGATTTAGAAGAAAGATCTGCCTAAAAAAAGCCCACAGTGAGAGAGGAGAGTGCATGGGGAGAGGCAGACGCCGAGAGAGAGAGGGAGAGAGACAACAAAGAGAGAGCGAGAGCTTGGGGCGGGCTGGTGTTAGAGACAGGAGTCAGTGATAGTGTAGAGAGAGAGAGAGAGAGGGAGAGAGAGAGAGAGAGAGAGAGAGAGAGAGAGAGAGAGAGAGAGAGAAGAGAGAGAGAGAGAGAGAGAGAGAGAGAGAGAGAGAGAGAGAGAGAGAGAGAGAGAGAGAGAGAGAGAGAGAGAGAGAGAGAGAGAGAGAGAGAGAGAGAGGAGAGAGAGAGAGAGAGAGAGAGAGAGAGAGAGAGAGAGAGAGAGAGAGAGAGAGAGAGAGAGAGAGAGAGAGAAGAGAGAGAGAGAGAGAGAGAGAGAGAGAGAGAGAGAGAGAGAGAGAGAGAGAGAGAGAGAGAGAGACCCACCTGCAGCGCTAGGGGCTTCCATCTCATGTTCTTGAGCAGCGCGGGGGTAGATGTGAGCGTGCTTTGTGGCCGTTTCTTCAGCGTCAGCTTCACACCAGAGGGGTCTCCACGCAGCGAGTTCACCAGGTTCTTCAGCTGCCAGCCCACCTGAAACACACCGACCGCAGTCCACCCTGCTTTACTTTGTGTGTCAGTGTCTGTCTGATCGTGGTAATGTTTCTGTTTCTGATTGTATCGATGCGCGTTGGTTCGTGCTTGTTTGTGTTGTTGCTAAATTAGCTGCAGTTTACATTTCCAGTATGCACTCTCCCCTCCCAATTCATTATTCTGTCTGTTCTAGCGTGTTGCTGTGACTGCGACTGGATGCCTGGACTCTCCTAACATTCAACAGGCCAGCACCCCATCTCTGATTTAATATGCTTTGCCTGTATGTACGTATGTATGTACTATGCCACCGTATGGTAAGGCTTACCCATTATGCCTCACCAGACATAATGGGATCAAAAGAAAGGGCTGTATTCCAGGTTGGGTTTCCCCTCTGAAAGGTATACTTACACTTAACACTACACTTTACTACACCTCATTACTTATTATTACTTATATTACCAATGTTTTAGTTTCACTAATTATAACCTACTTTATTTTATTATTATTGTGATCTATGTTGCTATTTATTTTAACTTATTTTTTACGTATTTTTTAATTTTTACTTAACTTTATTAACTTTTTCTTGTTGCTTTGTGGCTGTTGAGGAACCAAGCCCAAGAATTGTACTCTTGTGTGCTTTTACAATATGATGTAATAAAAGCCATTCAGATTCTGATTCTGATTCTTTACTGAATTCAATCCCCACTGTAGGCTTCCTGAACCCTACCGGCTACTTAACGACTCAATAGTTATGGTAAATAAATGTATAATTCACCAAGTGTTATCTATTTGTTTCAAGAATGATCTCTGTATTGATAATCATCCATTATTATAAATACAGAGGAACAGAAGTGGGCCAGGACATCGAATGTCCTGCTTCATGAGGGATTCATATACAGACACACACACACACACACACACACACACACACACACACACACACACACACACACACACACACACACACACACACACACACACACACACACACACACAACACACACACACACACACACAACACACACCACACACGCACACAGAACACACAATGTAGTCCACCAATGCACAGCCATGAGGGATTCATATACAGACACACACACACACACACACACACACACACACACACACACACACACACACACACACACACACACACACACACACGCACACGCGCGCGCGCACGCTACACGCTATTAGCCTCTGGGCGTGGTATGGTATGTGGTGAGAGCTCCTACCACTGTCTGGTGATTAACCTGGATGACCTCATCCCCAGCATGGATCTTCTTACAGCGGTCTGCCAGCGACTGAGAGGGAGAGACACTCGGTTTAAAACACTGCTGCACTAACACAACCACCCACTGATACTGGACACTGGGATCCACACCTTCCACAACATGGGTTGTGGTCATGCCAAATTAGTTTAGGTTAGCTTAGGTAGTACTTACTCCTTCGGTGGTCCCCGTGATGACGTGCAGCCCGTCGTATGTGGATTTGATGTACATTCCCTGTGGTGAAACAACACAGAAGTTCACATGTTTTTGTTCCCATGTCAATATGTCTAGGTATTGTTTTTATAGTTACCTTATTTGATAGATAAAAATAGCTATTCATATAATCTTTAGTTTATATATTATGCATGATATATATATGATATATATATTCATAATTATAATAATAAAATATATATGAGTGTTTATTAATATATATTATTTTATGCTTTTCTGGGAAATTATTACTATGACTAAATGCAGAGTTAAAGTTGAATTGATGGTGAAACTAATTCCTCAGTGGAGCTTTAGCCAAATCCGATGCAGGCATGAGAAGCCTTCCTCACAGTCCTGGTGCAGAGAAGACCAGGGCTAAATTAAATCAGGAGCGACATCACAACTTCATCCCTCCAGTAACAAACGGGATGACATTTTCGGCAATTAAGAGGGTAGCTATTGAATTAGGGCCGTGTTCAGCGACCCATTGCTCCACCTAACAGAACGACGCTAAGAAAACAACTCTTACCTGCAAAAAATCTCTCACACACACACACACACATACAGACACACAGACACAGATACAGATGCAGACACACACACAGACACACATACAGACACACAGACACACACATACAGACACACAGACACACACAAATACAGACACACACACACACACACACACACACACACACACACACACACACACACACACACACACACACACACACACACACACACACACACACACACACACACACACACACATACAGAAACACAGACACAGATACACAGTTACAGACACACACACACACAGACACACATACAGACACACAGACAGATAAACACACACACACACAGACACACATACAGACACACAGACACAGATACAGACACACACACACACACATACAGACACACAGACACAGATACACACAGATACAGACACACAGACACAGATACACACAGAAACAGACAGACACACACACACACACACAACACACACACACACACACAACACACACACACACACACACACACACACACACACACACACACACACACACACACACAACACACACACAGAACAACACACACACAACACACACACACACAGACACAGACACACACACACAACACACACACACACACACACACACACACACACACACACACACACACACACACACACACACACACACACACACACACACACACACACACACACACACCCAAACAACAGACACAGACACACACACACACACAACCAGCCACATGCCAAGGGCCCGAGAGGAGGGTAACAGCTTTGTTTTGAGGCACCGCCCCGGCCCAGCACACCGTTGAGGTTTTACTGAACGAACTGAGAGGGTTTCCACCGCCCCTCCCCGCGTTAATAAGGGGGAGGGGCTTACTGTAGCCCCCGGCAACCTAGTCATGTAGAAGTGTAGGTCAGCGCTAAGATGGAGGACATGGTGGCCGGCTCCAGGCGGTGTGCCCGCTCAAAGGGGACGTTTCTGCTCTGCCGTCCCCCTCAAATGTGTCCTGCATCCGGCCTCATGCATTAATGAACACCTTTTATCACTATTAATAACACGGCACATGAATAACTCCCATGTATCCTATAGCTATATTTAATAGTTGGCTCTGGTGCTGTATCTCTTCTTGAATCCATGAGTTCATGTTAACCTGGTGACGGGACACATGAAGACAGCTCCGTGGTGGACGGACCACACCACTCTCAGCGTAGTCTCTGGGTCGTCCCTCAAAAGGACACTCATGCTATTCATGCTGTTTTCTTTCGTTGGTTCTCAGATGCAAACTGGTTGTAGTCAAAGGAGTGTCGCAGCAGCTGAAGCTTTCTGCGCAGGAGGGAGGGCGACTCTGAGACTGTGTCCATCCTGCAGGTAAAAGTGTCCTAGATGTATATTTATACATTGGTACTTTGCCTCCATCCCAGTTGTCTATATAGAAATAGTCTAGGGATTTCAAGGATTCAATATCTGACACGGCTGCGTATCCATAAAAATAATAATAATCATCATACATATGATAATAAAAATCCTTGTATTCATGCATCTGCACTGCAAGCATTAAGCCCTTCCTTTGTGCTGGGTTTAAACCTCTTCCCCCTGTCATCCATCGTAGTGTCAACCAAGCCAAGGAAAGCCTGGAGAAAATGCTGCAGCGTTCGCGGTCTCAGCTGAAGTCTGTGTGTCGGACGCGGGGGAGGGACTCGTTGGTCGCGTCTCTCTGACCCGTTTTAGTTCACCATGTTGTGGGGCTTCTGAGTCTCCTGTCCAGGCTAGCGATCGTCACTCACCAGTTGATCTCAGCAAGCAGCGCCCAGTACTGACTTCACAAAGTATTATTTTATACAGTCTATTACTGTATACTGTATATTCATACATGTCATTGATCATGTCTTGTATTGTTTGCCGTTATTAGGTCTCTCTTGCTTTAGGGAGTTGCTCAATCTAAATAAAGATGAAATAAAATCAACTTTGATGTTCTAGGAGTGTTGGCACATTAACAGAGTGTGAAATAACCGGCACAAAGGATCCAAGAATTTTACTGAAGGATAAAAACACATCCTGTCCCACATAGAGCTGTGAGAGAGGTGTCTCTTCACATAAGCCGAAGGCCTGCAGCCAACCGGCCCACAGAGGGCCTGATTGACAGCTGGACGTACCAATCCCTCCGTGGACTTGATGTTGGCCAGCTTCACCACCTCCAGGTGGGCCGCCTGCGACACCATGGGGTCCGACGACAGGGAGATGATGTTGTCACACACTCCCGAAAGGGTCTTGCACTACGGGGTAGGGGGCGGAGTTCAGACAGGAAGTAGGACGCCGTCCGGCACAACGACGAAACAGTTGAGAAATGAAGAAGAACGTTATGGGGGCGTGGAAGGTGGGGTTAACTCACCACGTGGAGGATTTTGTTTTCTGTCTCGTACACGGAGCAGTCCTGTAGGGACATGTAGCACAGTTTGGCGGGGGGGGGGTCAATCGGTGGGAATGTGTCAAAATCCGCCCCTGGTTTTCCCATTCACCTGCCTGCCCCCCTGATCTCTCCTAATTAACCCACCACCTTCCCCTGTGCTCCCCCTATATCAGTCCTCTCCTTCCAAACATTCCCTGCCAGATTGTCTCCAGAGTTTCTCAGAGCGTTCCCGTGACTTGACTCCTGATTCTTCTCGGATCCTGCCTGTTGCCGATTCCTGCCTGTCTTGACTACCTTGCCTGCCGCCCAGCCCCTGTCGGTCTGTCGGCTCTTCTTTCCCCGGCTCCTGATCCACCTGTCTGCCTCCCGTTGCCAATCCCTGCCTGTCTGACCATCCTGCCTGCCGACTACCCCTCCGCCTGACGATCCTGTCCCCAAACAAAGCCTTGTACTCATCCTGCGCCAGTCGTCCGTCTGTCGCAACTTGGGTGTCTGCTTTTTCTACCGCTCCCTCCTACATGTCTGCTGCTTCCTCCCGCGCCGACAACGCTTCAAACCGACCGTGTCTCCCAGGCGAAGACGCAACACACGACATCCCTTTGGAAACGGCAGATCGTCTTAACACCCCATAAATGGGCGAAGAAATAAAATAAGTCAAATAAGGTATACAAAACCCTATATCTGAATAGAACGGGCTGTCGGAACGTCGAAGGCTCTTCCTCTCCAGCGTGTGTTTCTATGTTGCCAGCTTGCCTGTATACTTCAGAACCCCCTTTATCGAAACACCCACTGCGTGAGTCGGGATGTTCGCCATGAGTCTAATTTTAGCCCGTAAACACAAGCAGTGGACGCACAACACATGTAGCCAGCGCCGATAGAAGCCTCATCAGGGGAGCCCAGCATAGAGCTCTGCGTAGCTCCGCCAAGGATGACTGCGCTCAAACAGGCAGCCCACCTGGCCTGCCTCTGAGGATTAAGCAAAGCAAATGTTTGCCGCACACTTCATAATGAGCAGAGTGGGGAGAAGACTTTTGAAGCCTCACAATTTGATTGCAGCCATGTATTACGAGGATGGAAACTCGACATAGTGTCCGTCGTCTGTGGGAAGGGAGGAAGGGAAACGGAGTATTGAGAAATTATCTTCCCAAGATATTTGAGGGCTTCTGCAGCCCGGCAGTGGACCGGGCGGCCCGCGGTCGGGATGCTGCGGGCTCATGTTCGTATGATATCCAGATCTTCCATGGTTCTAGTGACTCCAGGTGATAAATATACTAATATATTTATATTATCATTAGTAATATTATATAAGTAATGTATATAATTTATCGAAATGAGTTACACACGCATGATAGACATACATACACACACACACATACACACACACACACGCAGTTGAATGCTCACACTCACACACGCACACACGCACGTACACACACACACACACACACACACACACACACGCACACACACACACACTCACACACACACACACTCACGGAAAACGGAAAACTCTTGTTAGCAGGAAAACGGTGTTGATGTTTGGTGTTGGTTAAGTTTGTCGTGTATCATGCGGTGTTATTAATCGGTAAATATAGAGGAAGAATCCAAGCACATTAAAAACAGTGTGTGTAAAACTAAGAAGAAACCATGGAGACACGACATGGACCTCAGTAAAAGACCAGATTATATAACGCTCATTTGCATAGGTTTGTGTAACGGTCCGCCCGCTGGTTCGCCGAGACCCTGCCGGCCTCATGTCGTTATGATATCCAGATCTTCCATGTTCTCGTGACTCTAGGTGAAAAATATACTAATATAATATATTATATTATATAATATAATAATAATATAACTAATATAATATATTATATTAGTAATATTATATTAGTAATATTATATTAATATTAATATTATATATATTATATATTATATATATTATATATATAAGTGTTTATATTTATCGAAATGTAGTCTCATGCATCTTATAGACATGTCGTTATAACCAGATACATAACCACCGCGGGTTGAATTGTCATGCACTAATCGCTAGTTAGCGAATTAGCTCGCGATCTCTGCAACATGGATAGTTCCATGTCAACACTTGCCCTATTTTAATCTCCCATTTTGCCCATTTGATTGCATGTGGGGTAATGTGTTAGGGCTGTAGAACGGACTCTCGGAAGATCTGGATATCATACGACATGAGCCCGGCAGCTCCCCGACCCTGGGCCGCCCGACCCCGGTCCACGGCCGGGCTGCAGAGCCCGTAATAGGGCTCTGCAGCCCGGCAGTGGACCGGGCGGCCCGCGGTCGGGGAGCTGCCGGGCTCATGTCGTATGATATCCAGATCTTCCCAGGTTTGATGACGTCACAGGGTAGGGTTGTCCCATTTGGTAGGGGATCGGTTAGGGGTAGCAATGAGCATGAGCAATGAGGGTAAGGGGTAGGGTTAGGGTTGAGACAGTGAGCAAAGAAATGGGATTGGGCCTTAGCGTGTTGTTTGTTTACCTGTTGCACAATCGTAGTGAGCTCCAGACACAGCTGGATGACATTATTCCTCGTCAAGGAGTAGTCGGCCACCGCCGCAAACGGTGACCTGAAAAAGAAGTAGCACCTGGAATGAACCGTTAGATCATCCTTAATGCATGCCTGGGTCATTAGTCAACCTTACGCCTCAGGCCTGGTTCGTCAAACGGTGTTAGCTAAACATCGTTCACAGTCAGAGTGAACCCAATTTCCCTGGGATCAATATTGTACTATCTTAATGACTTAGCATGCCATCTTCTTCACAAACATGACGCTGCCGTGCACGTTCTGATCGCTAGACACACAAGATAAATAGTAACGTCAATCTTCGATGCAATGTGCAACCTCAAACAGAGTTCCTTAGTACACACAGAAACACAGACACACGTACACACACACACTAATGTCAAACATTAAAACTGACTAAGATTAATATTTATAGCAGAGTTTTGCTGAATAACATATTCGAAGCATTACGGTATCAAATATTGATTTAATGAACATTGAATATTCACCAAAACAAACTGCACGATCAGCCAATATTATTTTAGCATCTAAGTGTATAGAAACTAGTGCTCTGTCCCTGTGAGGCTATGGACCTTTGAAAACTGTCTGATTCCTCTCATCTGGTCCCACATCACAGGGTATTCACAGGTGGGAACTTTAAGGTGAATTGGGACTTGGCTCCATTTCAGACATCGCAGCAGTAGTTCATTTTTTTTTGGTCTACTCCGCCTCTCGGTGCACCCCTGGCACGGCCAAATGGAACGCCGCCAAATTTAACGTCACAATTATACTGTTCTCTTTCGACAGACTTGGGTGGGAAAGGTGGCATGTATTTATTTTGTCATTCAGCAGGCGGTGTCACCGGAGTAACAATCGAAGTGAATTGAGACATATTGATGGGAGGTGAGGGCGCCTCGCTCAAAGGAGGCCATTAGGTAATGACGGGAAGGGGAGGCAGCCCACTGGGTTCCAGCCCCAATAACGGGGACGGAGTCGTCCCGGTGGTCCGCCTCCCTCTGCGTCCCACGCGGCGCGCGCCCCGCAGGCGGTTCTTCTCCTGTGAGTCTCACCTGTCGAGCCAGGCCAGCAGGCTCTTGGCGGCGGCGATGAGGTCCACCACGGAGGTGAGGAAGTCGTTGGGCAGCTTGTGGGTGGCGTGGCCGTCATAGTGGCCGCTGCGGCGTCGGCTGGTGATGAAGTTCTGCAGGTTCTTGGCCGAGGCGTGCAGCTTGTGGGACAGGGTCTTCAGGTTCTCCGTCTCCAGCCCGTAGTTCTAGCGGAGGGGTTTGGAACGTTTGGTGTTTGACAGGAAAATAAATGTGTTTTTGTTTGTTTGGTTCCCGTAGTGAATAGCAGGCGGTGGGTGGGGGCGAGGGGGGCGAGGGGCTTTTTGGCTTGTTGGTTAGATGACGTTCGACAGGGGAGTGGGGTTCACTGGAAATTTGTATGGGGTATGTGCGCACGTGTATGTTTGTGTGTGTGTGTGCGTGTGCGTGTGTGTGTGTTTGAGGCACAAACGAATGGCACAAACCCAATGATACATCCATTGCGCACACATACACATCCAATCCCATTTCTGTCCCCCCCCCCCCACACACACATACACCTCTATCCCTTCCAGCTGTCACTTTGCATGTCAGGGGAGAGAGAGCGGCAAACAAGCCTACCCACAATGCCTTGCTGCACATGGCAGAAGGCCTTTGGGCCGTCTGTCATGACGGCCGTTTCTTGGGAGGGAATGTGGGGACGGAGAGAGAGGGCGGTGGGCGTGTTGGTGGGGGGGAGGGTGGGGAGGCCGGAGACTTAGAGCTAAATCCCAGTTACATAAGGGGCTTTGGCCGCCGGGCTCCAGCACCACGCAGCATCGGGAGACTTTAGATTGTGATAACATCTGTGACACCCCCCCCCCGGCCGCCGTTTCATTCCCATTTGGACCTCTTCTCTCTTGCTCTCTCCGCTGTCTGGATGCATCTCATCCACGCCCCAGTCAGCAGCCCCCAACTTCCCTCCAACTAGACAACTTTGCTGTGAATGATGACTTATTCTAGCGCCTGGCCCGCCCACTCTTCCCCTGTGTTTGCTCACGCTGCTTATTTACTGCCTCGCCTGGAGTCAGACCCCTGAGCGAGGAGGAGGGGTGCGTGCCAGAGGTCCTAAAATTAATCTTTTAGGGTGACACTTTAACACCTGCATACTCAACACCAGGGGACCTTAAATGCATCGCCATTAAAAGGATCAATGAGAAATATTATCGAGGAGATAGTGGGGTTTACATGATGGGAAGACATCAATAGCATCAATATGAAATATTAGGTCAAAACAACAATGAAGGTCGAAAGTGATATAACTTTAATAAGGAATAAAGAATAACATATTATGTGAATATAAAAACAATGAAAATAAATACAACTATATTACGGTGGTACGTCTGCATCAATTTTGAAACAATACGTATTATAAGTAAAACAATTATGATAATTAAAATATTGATAAACTGAGAATAATGATACATAGATAAATAGGAAAGTTGTTGCCTCAAGTTTATTCCAATCATAAGTTGGAAGAGTACAGCTGTCATTTTGCAATGCAGTCCAACAACAACCGATTATTTTTATAGACATTTGATAAAAAATTGCAATTCATTGCTGAGCTTACTACTCCGTTTTTCATTTTGGATTGTATCCATATCAGTATGCAGGCCAATACACGGCTGTATCTACAACTCTCAGTAGGGATTTGAAATGCGTTGTGACTGCTGCCTTATTAAAGTTCACTTTAGAAGAAGCATTTCTACAAACTACACAAAGACCCAATTCATTTTTGCAATCATAAGTAAGCTTGCAGAAGCCCGGTCAGAATCGGGTATAAGCTGATTCTGATTAATCTAAATAATTATTCCATGAATTGTATTATCATGATGGCCTTTTAGTACTAATTAAGTCAAAGTGGTTGCTAATGATGTTAATTTTGCCCATCTTCAACCAGTTATCATCCTTTTCCTCCACGGCTGGGGGAAGTTACCTAATTTCAATTCATAGATCATTCCGAACGCCTGCTTAACCGCCTCATGGATAAATCAACATTCCCGAAAACATTCCCAAGCGAGGTTCGATTCTAGAGATGCCTGTGGGCCTGATGCATTGTGGGCAGGTTTGAACCAACCAATCACAGCAAAGCAATGGGGAGGAGCAGGAAGAAGGATGAGGAGGCTGCGGGAGACTCACCAGGGCACAGAGCAGGTCCACAGCCTCTAGTATGAGCTCCTGGTGGCCGATCCGGGACACACCCAGGTCCTCCAGCTCCTGGTGGGTGATGCGGAGGAGCTGGTCGCCCCCCACCTTCTCCCTCTCAAAGGTCTGGGTGTACTGCTGCAAGCAGTCGTCCAGGCCTGAGGGACGGCAACGGAATGAGAAACCGTTTGGATCAATGAGTCATGATGGGGGCTTGTTCAGATTCCCTCGGTGCCAAACACTTCAAATAACGAGCCTTGTGGAGTTTTTTATTCAAGGAAGTCCTAAAAGGCTGAAATTTCTTGGTCATAATAACTCAAACATTCATATTTGTTTGTTCTAAATTTATGTTTTTTTTTAATGGAGTCCCGTTTTAGGCCTATTGTCACTTACTTAGTAGTCACAGCGTACTGTACACAACTGTAATTCATCAACTAAAGGGTAAAGACAGGGAAACATCCATCTGGCATCCAGTTGAATTAGCATAACTAAGTACACTCAATATACTGTATTTTGAATTTAGACTTTCTTCCTGCTAAGGATTGGTAATATTAATATAATATGGGTGTTCGGGGGCACACAGTTTAAATCTTCACCCTCGAAGTTGCCCTTAAAGGTAACCTGTACGTTTTAATTTGTACTAAATGTCTGTACCAAGTCAGCACTATGAGTACACACTTACCCCACTAGAATCCACTTCAGAATGGATTCATGAAGGGAGAGAGAGTGGTGGAGAACCTGGGTCACTCGGACCTCGCTGCCACCAGATGACCTATTTCAGTCATGACTAAGCTGCTGGGGACGTTTTTAGCTTTAATTAAAAAGGTTGCGCTCAAATCTATGAACACGAGATGAACCAAAAGAGCCACAACACACAGGCTCTGCAGTTATACGTCTCAGGCTCCTCACCGGTGTTCTTCCTTTTTAACGAAAACAATATGGTGCCCAGACTACTTATAGATAGAGGTTATTTACACTGGGTTAAGCATTGGGGTGGACCTTAAGCTCATCAAGCATGCTGCTTGAGTTCAGCTGTCCACTAAATGTGGGTTGTTCATGGTTCTTATCAAATGTTAAGGCTTAACTAATCTGCCTTTTTACCAAGTTAATTGAGACTCCTTGTGTCAATGAAGAATTCCCGCCGTAACCATAGAAACCCCAGCACAGGGTTTTGGCAGGGATTCCCCCTCGACAACGGGACAAAACCAGCAAATAAGAACCAGGACAAGGGGGCAGGGTGCTTTTCAGAGCACTCTTAGTCTAAGCAATGGAAAGAATATCTTAGTAAAGCCAAATCTTATTCATTAATCATATATTTTACCCATAGAAATAAAATAACTTGGCTTTCTCAGCTCAAAGAAAAAATGAAAAAGAAACAATATTATACCTCACTATTTCATAGAGAGAGAGGGACAATCATGCTGAGGAGGCACACTGCATTTATCAACCTCAATTGATACTTTTCCATGCTTTATTAATAATAGGAATAAAAATGGTCCTTAAAAGGGTCCCATCTCCATTAACATATGAACTGTGCAGAGTAATCTCTCCATCCCAAATGGGGTCGCAATGAGACCCGCGCACTCTAAGGAACTATAAAACCGCTACATCCTCAGATTAGATAACATGTTTATTATTTGAAAGTGCACTGTAGCACTAGAACTGTAAGCATGTATTTTCCAAAGTGGTAGTGCCCTGTTGACCGATCGAAAAACAGATTGAAGAATTCATCATAATAGACTTATAATTACAATCTTGTACGAACAGCTGTCAAAACACTTCTCACAACATTACTCGTACCATATTGAGTTTCTGTTCTTTTTACACCAAAAACAATATTCAGGTGCCCAACAAATAAAAACACAAATGCATGCATGTTAATTTACGTTAGGAAACAGAAACCCTGGACGCTTGGAATGGCTAGGGAATCGGAATCTTGGTGGCACTGGAAATTGGGAATAGGTTGGAGAATTTAATTCTGGGTATAGGTCATGCAGGCTATGATACCTGGTGACATATGCAAATAAAGCGGAAGCAAGCATCCTGTCTGATCGAAGAATGATGCAAGGGGGAGAGGAATGAATGTGAGACCAGATTCAAAACCCCTTCAGCACCTCTTTGTGTGTGTGTGTGTGTGTGTGTGTGCGTCTCAGTGCCTTTCTATCCATCACGTTAAATGACCGTCACTGAGCTGTGGGGACGGATTGTCTCTGCTCCATTTATCACACGAGGGCCACGAAGAAGCTCCTAGTGATGTCACAACATGGCCTCTCATCCAGCCACCAATCCTGTGCCTCCCGCGTCGGGGTTTGCATACAGTCAGCCCACATACATACTTGTAAAAACCCAGATGATGTTGAACAGGATTCTACAGTCAGTGCTTCCTGATGTGTGTGTGTGTGTTTAGGTGTAGTGTGTGTGATGTAGTGTGTGTGTAGTGTGTGTGTGTGTGTGTGGTGTGTGTGTGTGTGTGTGTGTGTGTGTATACATCCGACCGTACAATCACACACTCCAGCTGCACTTATACATGGCCGGCAAATGAACTGTCAAGTGCAACGCGATCAAATGTAAACCTGGTTGCGAGCCAACTCCTTCTTATTGGCCTCTGATCTTTATGTATGAATGTAGACAACATGTTCGCTAAAAGGATTATTAATAGGTAGGTTCTGAGGTAACATCAATACATTTCAACATATATCATGCGTTATAACAGTCAGTGGTACCCTATTCTGTCAGTGGAGCATATTATTATGGATCACCAATGCAAAATATTAGGAATAAATACATGATTTGTTGAAAAACTGCAAGCACACAAAACCCTGTGTTCCAAAAATGATTAATCAACGTCAAAGTGTGACGTTTTAGTGCGGCTATCATTTATCTTATGTCACCTTCGAGCTCTGGTAGTTTGCTGGCCAGAGAGGTTTAAAATAAACATGATATCCTGTATGTTTCATCCTAAATATGGCCAGGCTTTAAACCTTTCCTTCAACCACTATAGGCCTATCTGTATCAAGAGTCTGTAATTGGGATATCATACACAATCTAGCCTACTGTTTATTCAACAGAAAAGTAGAGCTCAACAGAAATGTGTGTTGTGTTGTGTGTCAATTTAGGCTTAACATTAAGCCTAAATTAAGTTTTTAAGAAAAGTATCATAACATTAAACAGTTGTTTGACATATTTTGCTTCAGTGCATAAAATATTAAATATTTGCAGCTGGTAGTTATAATTCTGATAAAGTTGTGTTCCTACACAAGTTGTTGTAGATCATTGTATTATCATTTAATTTTCATGTAAACTGCTTTGAAAGCCCTGTCGCTGCGTAAGTCAAATCACAAAACACTCGAAGTTAATATATTTAAGAAAGCCAGTATACTCGTTTTGAATGAAGAGCTATGTTTATCTTAGATTTCCTGAAAATGCGTATGATATGAAATCTGCAGCAACACAAGGGCAAGATAATAACTGGATGATGGAACGTAGTGTTTCTGCTTCACAAATGCCTACATCTTAAGTGCAGGAGAACATATCGATTGACTTAAGACTGAAAGGTTTATCAAGATTTTGAAAGGCGCAAATAACCAAAAAACGTAGCTGCTACATCCTTTCAGGGAACACAAAAGGGAGAATCAGCAGGTGCAAACGCGTTCGCCTCAAAAGTGTTGATTCTAATGATACACAAAACACTTCAAATTAAAGAACATTTAGTGATATTCTGAAGGATCCTACCTTTCATCCAGTCCACCACTTGACTCGAGCTCCACTTGCTTACAGGTTCCATAACCAGTGCCATTGCAGAAGTTTGTCCCCCCCCCCCCCCTCTCTGACAAAAGAAGACCCCCAAAAACCCCAACTCGCAGTAAATACTGGTGCGCAGTGTGCACTGTGTTTACAAGCAATCAGTTAGCACCAAAGGATCCAAAAATGCCGTTTTGGGGAGCTTGAAACGAGCCACACGGATCTCTGCACATTCCTCTGCTCTTGTGTGTCCGCTGAAAGGGCTTCTTTATTCTTCATTTGTCATTCCCGTCAGACTCGGAGATGTTGGAAGTGGTGTGCCACTACTGCTCCCCTATTCATCAACAGGACCGTGCGCGGCGGAGGAGGACGCACAGTCTGCTGCCCCTCGCTGGCGTCTGGGAAGCTTTGATTCGCTGCTCCCCAAAAGACAGACACGAGCTCCAGCCTACGGATAACTGCGAAGCCAACCCGTGCTTAGCAGTTTTGCACGATTTGGTGAATGTTTTCCTCGCAGCAACCCCCTTGGTTCCTCTCTTTTGTTCCCCTCGCCTTGTTGCCCTTTGTATCTGCTCACGCTGCCATCACACAAAGCGCAGTGGAGTGGAAACGATGGTGGAGTATAGGGATGGAGCACACACGCACCACAACACCAACTCTGATCTGGTGCCATACACTCAAAACACTGTTTAATACACAGATGTGTTTAAAAAGCAGGTTTAGTTATGTATTTTTGATTTGGATGAAAATGAACAACTGAAGTATCCTAAATAAATAATGGTTGAAATTATTGTTCAATTTTTTTCACGGAGATCATGGTGTTAATTGTGTGTGTTGATTTTGTGTAAATTATGGTGGGACCTACGCAATCCCCAACAGGCCTACTGTTTTATTAAACGTAGGCCTACTATGTTTTTATTACATAAAGTGTAAAGAACACCTTGAGGCCAATGAGGCCATTCCATTTCAAGTAGCCTACCTTAATTGTATTGTAAAGCTTTAAAATTAAGTTGTCTTTCTTAATTTCCCCATATATACTTTTATATTAACAGATTATATATATATATATATATATATATATATATATATATTATATATATATATATATATATATATATATATATATTATATATATTATATATATATATATATGTAAGTTAGCCCCCTCCCCCCCCCGCCCCCCCATAGTGTTGATCAGCAGAGAAATAGTCCGCTAAAGACGTACAGCAACCGAAGACGCTGGGGTTGACAAGTAACCGAACCACTCGCGGAGTGAAACGAAAGACGGCAAAAAATCCCCTTTCCTTGACAGCGATCATTATATGCTTAGCAACGGTGAAATATACATGGACATATTTAAGAAGGAAATATATAATCAAATATAATTTGTAGTTGCAGTTGTGAAACATTTTGGAAAACGTATCACGGTCTGCAAAACAATGTGTGTGTTTTCTCATATAGGTAGCCACGTTTCCATCTAAAAAGTGATGCGAATCTTTAGAAAGTTTGCAAAAAAGAAATTCGAATTAGGTGCGTTTCCATCAAGTGGTTGGAGCGGAAAAACTACACACATTCCAGGGCTTGTGGTATCCTTTTGATAACAGCCTCTCTTAGGTCCTGATTGGAATTGCGTTGTTTTCCATCTAAAATAGCTGTAAGGTTTTTTCTTCTTCGATGAGAGCAAGGAAAAGTTGTACCTCTTCAGTGGTCCACACATAGGGACATCTATTATTCACATTGGCCATCTGTTCCATGGATGTATTTAAAGGATACATTGTAGGCCTACATAGTTATAATTCGGAATTCGTCGCAGCCTTTATACCACAGATACTCCAGGGTCTATAGTGTGTAACCGCGTTTTCTGATTACAGTTAAATGCATTTTCCACAATGTACCAGCTCTCGTTTTGAAGGCTGAACAGACAATTTGACTGGAATTACTTAGGTGTCCATATATCCATCATAGATTAATGGACACGGTAGGCCTTAATTAAAGGATGCAAACATAGACATCCTATATCATATCCTATATATGATATAGGATGTCTATGTATACTAACGCTTAAAATATACACTATGTGTATATATATATATAATATATATATATATATATATATATAGATATATATATAAATATATATATATATATATATATATTATATATATATATATATATATATATATATATATATATATATATATACACACAAGTTGATGTCGGCAGGGTTGCTATGGCCGGTCGTTATTCGGAAATCGGAAGGACGTTGTCAGTCCTGTGTGTTCAATGTTTGTTACGTCACAGCTGTTTCGAAAAGTGTGTCTCCATCAACCATTTTGCGCATTTACTCTCTTTCGCATTTCTCAAAAACAACCTCAAGCGAGCGGATAAACTTTTTTTGCGAATTAGAGGATTTTTATCTGAATTTTAGGTGTTTCCATCACCGTTTACTGATTCGATACTTCAAAATTTGCATAAAATCATGGGGATGGTAACGCAGCTAGTGTGGTTATTTGATATTAACGTGTCAGATAGAGCTACCGCCAGTGACCGCCCCCTTTTCGAAAAAGTTCTGGTTCCGGGAAGCAAATTTCCCATTCATTTTCACTGTTGACTTTTCGTAAAATCATTAAATAAAGAGTTATAAGCCTTGAACTAAGGCAATTATTCTTCCAGGTGGTCCTATCCATAAAACATTTGTTTCGAGGCAAAAAAAATTGTCAAATGGAATAAAAAGCAAAGTTACAAGGCTGTGTATATTGTTTTTTTGAACGAGACAAGGAACTACTCATCCCATAAACCATTGCTATAAAACCTACCCCCGGTTGCAAATCTTTTTTTCCTAGGATGGTAGGTGTAAGTGCTGCCTTTTTCGCCTCTGATTGGTTAGAGGGACTCTCCTCCATTTGGTTAGTTGATTTGGCGCTGAAACGTCCTCTAACCCTAACCCTAACCCCAACCTAACCTCTATGAACCTAGCCCCTAAATCCTAACCGTAGGCCTTGAAAATGTGAAAATAAGGCCACATTTATGCATAGCAGGGTATTTAGAGTAACATTTCTCCCCCCCCCCCCCTCCGTTTTCAAAAATAACACACAACACACAACATTGTTTTCAAAAAAGTTGTCATTTACATCAACCCGCATAAACAGTGTATGTAGGGAGAAGGATAAAGCCATGCAAGCCAAACAGAATCCTCTGAATCAACAACAACACGAGCAACTTCCTGTTCCTTTCAAAACAACTGTTTAATTCATTTATCACAATTTACCGGCTCTCGTTTTGAATCACAGCGCCATATGTTTAAATGGGAATCTCTATACTTTCAACATAAGTGTACATATTTATAATTTGAATTTCGTCCCAGCCTTTATACCACAGATACTATAGGGTTTATAGCATATAACCGCGTTTTCTGATTACAGTTTCATGTAACAGTAAGATGACAACATTGCTAATTAACACCGCAACTGCAAATTAACCACACGGAGATAACCATGGCAACCGGTCAAACAAATTTCTTTTTGCGATCATTCTGCGCGCGCATCTGCCGTGTTGATAAACAAATAATCCGGCGCGAGGTTCGTTGTGTGGACAGACAGCGGGCGCTCACATGACGTCAAGCATCTTCTGGCGCATATGTGACCGCTTGAGAACCTTAACCCCCGTTTCTCCCAGTTGACACAACACACATAACCGACGTTATCAGAAATCTTCACTACGGCCAGAGTTTTTAGAAATAATCGTTTTCTGTGATAAAAACAGCGTTTTCGTGTAAATGAGAGGCCAAACTGCGTGGAAATGGAGCTTAAATCGGGCCTTAAATTTCACGGAACACACTTCTCACTGTTGGATTGAGTTTGTTTACTTCTGTTGGCGGTAGACTAACCCTAACCAATCGGGGGTGAGCCCTTCTAACTCATCAGAGGCTAAGGAAGGCGTTACCTCCTAACCCTAACCCTATTAGAGAAATGCGTATGATTAACATTAGTCAATCAGGCAGTTACATTACAATTTAGGTTACCTTCCCTGCGGTCACGTGACGGATTTTAGCCTTTTTGGATTGGATCAGGAATTTAAACCAACGTGATTGGATAATCTCTGTCTATCCCCTCATTATTATTCATGTTTTCCCGGATTCCGCCTACGAAAAACACATTCGGGGGCATCTGGAACATACACACCCCTACCTTCCAACGAAAAAAAGATTCACCCGGGGGGGCGAATCAACGAGGCATCACAAATACACCAACCCTTCGGGCGTTTTCTATTTCACGTCGATATATCAATTCCCACGGCCCAGAAATAACAAGATAGGCGTTGACCATGAACTGCAGCCTCCCTGCTGTTGGTGGCGGTGTGCAGTTAAGGCTGCTCTACTATCTGACCCAAGAAAGACAAGTGAACTAGGAAGTTAAGGGTGCAACTGATTACCCGTTATCGAGTTTCGATTTGTTTCTGCGTCTAAAATATCACACATTTAGTACTTTTCATCGGTTACGCGTGCGTAATGGGTAAATATTGGATCATTGGTTTAAGATAATAACCAGGGCTGTGTTGTTTCTGTTTCACTGCAGACAACCTTCCCTTGTCATTCTGCCATTGAACAGGAACATGACTGCGTGTCACTGAAAAAGAAAATAATGGAACTGGATGATACGGACTCGGACAGTCTTCCCTTTGGGGAAGGCGTGTCGGGGCGAGGAGGGGGTTCTAATGAGGGGGTAAATGATGATGATGATGAGGAGCTATACTACATCCCTGAGAGGAGAGCTTCTCTGGATCTGGGGTCGGACCTTTCACCCGGAGATGGTGCACGATGGTGGTGAGACGAGATGTTACTACTTTATTACTCTGATTAAAAGTTTGGGTTGGATACCTTTTTTTTGTGGCTTTAAGTTTGTTTTGGGTCCATCATGGACCATACGACCAGGTCACTCCCATGATCAGGATGGTCGTATGGTACTAGTAAGATTCTTATCTAAAATATTTTATGCTGTGTTTAATTATCCAACACAATTTGTTTATTTCTAATAAGAAATAGCATTTAGTGAATACTTAAGCACAAAGATGTGGTTGCGCATCGAAGCTATTCCTTCAAATAATGAACACGCATATTTTTTAATGATTTCTAAAGGTGCCAGCCGGCAGTTCTGAGCTATACTTCTATGGGGAGCGACGAGGAAAGGAACCGAGAACAGTCAATGGAGGACCAAGATGAATCAAGGTGAAACAAAAGAACGAGACATTGAAGTGTTGTTATGGATGAAGCACAAATATATGCATTGCATAAACATACATTAATAAACACAACTGGATGTGTTTTCAAGTTGAAGGGGTACTGTTCATTTACATGATAATGATTGCATTCAATATGTGTGTCTTCAGAGTTCTCCTGGAGAGCAAAGGTTCTTTCTCTAGCGACTACTCCTTCAACAGTGATTGTGAGAAGACCACACGCAAGTAAAGATAACCTTGGGACATACCTCAACATGTCATTTTTCTTGCTATGTGCCACCTTGAAATCATGCATTTAACCCTTTCCCTGCCGTTGTGTAATCCTGCACTAGGATCGGAAGCAAAGCACACCCTGTGTCCGGCCATCCTAAAAAACCTCCTCTTCTCGACTTCACTGAACCGCCACACCCCGCAATGACTTTGGCGTTTACCTTCCAGGTGGCTCTTCATTTCTGCATCTGTCGAATGATCATTCATTTTTATTCTTTTTAAATAATAATTTGGTTTGTGTATGCTATTTTTTGTCAACAGGCTATCCGTGAAACACTTGAGAAGATGCCAGAGGGGCATCTGAGGCACTTCAAAGAAACTCTGTGGAGGAGTTACCCACAATCCCTCATTGCTTCTCCCCAAAGCATGGACTTGGTGGACCTAGTGGACCGCATGCTTGAGTCTTTCAACCTCCAGGGCTCTCTGCAGATAGTCAAAAGCCTTCTGGAGGAGATGGGGCAGGTGCAGCTTGTTCATAACCTCCAGGAGTTGTGTGTTCAAAGTATGTACATCCCATTTTATTCCTCTGTCTTCAAATCAAAATCATTCTTAAATCCCTTTTTTCATAATTCTAAATGTGTCATGCCTTCATATTGGACGTTCAAATTAAAATGTAATTTGACGATTTCCTTGTAGATGAAGTACGTTTTGAGCTGAGACAGAGTCTGAAGTGTAAATACGGGGACGTCCAGGAGGACTTGGCGACACAGGGAGAGAAGAAGCCCTTCCACGATATATTCACCGACCTCCACATATTGAAAGTGTTAGACAATGGACCCAATATTCAGCACGAATACAGGAACATAGAAAAATTAAACTCTCATCACAAACCAGAACAACCCATCTCATCTAAAGATATCTTCGGCAGCAATTGGATCGAAGAGAAATGTGTGAAGGCTCTCCTGATGACCGGCATGGCAGGAACAGGAAAGTCCATGGCAGTACAGAAGTTCATCCTGGACTGGGCTGAGGAGCGGTCCCACCAGCACATCTCTTTTCTCTTCCCACTGCCCTTCAGAGAGCTCAATGCCTTCCACGGATTGGAGATCAGCATGCTGCACCTTCTAAACCAGCTCTACCCAGAAACCAAAAAGTTGAAGGACATATGCGCGGTCGGTGGACATGTGCTGTTTGTCTTGGACGGTCTCGATGAGTACAAGCAGGAGCTTGACTTCCAATACACGGAGATCTGGTGCGACTTCAGGGAAGCCATATCCTTTGATGTGTTGTTGGTCAACTTCCTCCGAGGGAACCTGTTCTTCAGCGGCCTGCTCTGGGTCACGTCCCGGCCTCTAAGAGCAAAATGCATGCCGTCGGAGGGCGTGCATCAAGTGGCGGAGGTAAGGGGGTTTACTGATGACCAGAAGGTGGAATACTTCAAGAGGAGGTTTACGGACCCTGTACACGCAGGTCGGGTGATGGACTATGTCAACTCTTGCAAGACCCTCCACATCATGTGCCACCTGCCCTTGTTCTGCTCAGTGTTGAGCCAATTGTGGGAGCATAGGTTTACCGGGCAGAGAGGGGATCTACCCCAAAGCATCACACCTATCTACACCCAGCTTCTTCTCGCGCTCCTGTCCAAGCGACGTTTCAGAGCGCCAGCTCGAAGGCCGAGCGAGGAGAGAAATTTCCTGGTGGGCCTGGGCAAGACGGCATGGCTCGCGCTGGACCAGGGACAGGTGAAGATCTCCGAGGCCCACCAGAAAGCGGGCGGTGGGGTGGCCATCGACGAGGCGGTGGTCAATAGCGGCTTGTGCACAGAGTTTACAGTCAAACAGTTTGTCATGTACAGTGAGGCGGTCCACTGCTTTATTCACTCCACCGTTCAGGAGTACATGGCTGCCCTCTATGTTTTTCTAGAGTTCAGGAACCAGGGAGTGAGTGTCTTCAAGGATTCATCAAAACGAAAGCAACCCCCGGACTTAAAGATGAACAGTAAACAGGTTTACTCAAGTGCTTTAGAAAGGACCCTACTCAGCGAGGATGGGAGATTTAACATTTTCCTGCGTTTTCTCTTTGGCATGGCGTCAAAGAGCAATGTTGAGCTTCTCAAGCCTTTCATCAGTTCTACAGAGAATTGGCCATCTGTCGTTCAGGACACTGCTGCTCTTATTAGGAAGAAGATGAGTGAAAAGCTTCAGAATCGTTCTGAAACTAGAGCCATCCTGCAGTCCTGTCTGGATGAACTGGCCGGGGAAAAATACAGTTGAGAGCTACCGCCTTATTTTTATTTGGTTGATCATTTATAAGTTATAATACTCCCTATTTTCCCCATGGAAATGCATAGGCCTACATAAAAACCCACCCAAAGATAATATAACTATTGATTGCAGATGTTATATCGCTATTCAATAAATCATGTTCTCTTGTTTTGATTTGCATTTTTTTTTTTTTTTGACTTAATCTTTTTTATTATAATTTGGCTTTATGGACCACATTTCATATGATTTCACATTTTATACATATTTTGGTTTGATGAACAGAAAGAAGAGCCCAAGTTAATATTTCGTTTTGGGATACCCTTTTAGGAAAAGAAAACTGATCAATTTGTTTAATGACAAACGCATTCATAAAGATATTATACGAAACAAGTATAACCTGTTTTCAACTGAATCACTACAAATTTGCTTAACACAGTGTAACAAATAAACAATGTTCACAAGGTTACATGTAAAGTTTTTATCCAGTTTGCTTACTGAATGGTACATCGACGCGTTTGCCAATCCTCTTTTTTTCTCCGTGTTTGTAAAATGACATGCTTTTTGGTGATCCCTTCAGGATTCATCACCACACAAACATAAGTAGAGCTCAAGTCCTCAGTCGTCACGTTTGTCAGTTTCAGATCCCGCTGGACTGTACCATCTGAAGAGGTGGTCCTGCAACAAGTCCATCTTTATTATTAGAGCTACTACCCATAATGATGTATTGCTCTACAGTCAATAAACCATGACAAAGTATGTATTGCAGTGCAGTCAATAATGCAAAAACCTACGTGTTCTTTGAAACGCTAACTGAAACACAATTTAACTGCACATATGACAGGCTACAGTTAATATTTGAAGTGTTTCAACTAAATATCTGTTTCAAGTCTCTCCTAAAAAATGAATAAGGCCTAGGCTATGCATAAAAGTTATAAAACCCTCCACCCCACTCACTCGTTCATCTCTGATATCCTGGAGGTGCTCAGAGCCTCGGGGAAGGAGCCGTTGACCAGCCAGTAGATCACGGTCAGGTCGCTATCACCATGGGGGTTCGCCCTGCAGGTGAGAACCAACGGCCTTCCTGTCGAGTAATCGCAAAAAACAAACACAAAGAAATACATAAAACTTTCTTCAGAGACTATATTTAAAATACTCAATGTCATTAAATATATTATGACACATAAACACAGCTCTGTTTCGGGAGCATTGCATAGCCTGTCTAGATTACCTAGACGAGCTCTTGTTCGGGCGTGGACTGGACCAATTATCTCAGGAGATTTTGCTGTGGAAATGTTAACGTTAATATGACATATTACATAGAATCTGAGATTAGTCATCTGTACAACTCACCAAGGGAGTCATCCGAAGACAGGAGGCAAAGCAGCAGAGCTGAGGATAAGAGAAAAAATGTTAAAGACTAATCGGCCACCAAAAACGAAAAGGTCAAATGCAAGAGAGATTACCTATAACATGTGGCTGCTTCATGTTGGCTTGGTGTTCCTCTTACAATCAGTTGTGCTTTATATACACAAGTAACTTCCCCTACTACACCCACTGACCTACACGTAGGGGAATTCTTAAATTCGTATCATGTATGTTTGGGATGACCGTATTTGGGATGGTTGTAAACCCTTTGTTTATTTACTGGAAAACAAATTTTCCAATCAATAAAATAACAGTCAATAGCCAATGGCTATATTATATAGTTCAATGTGTCAACTAAACATTGGTGATTTTATGAAATATGTACAGGTTGCAAAATGTATTTTTGCAACCTGTACCATACATACATGACAAAACAAGGGTAGCCAACAAATTGTAATGCAAGAAAAATATTTAATGGATGGATCACATTTACTCAAAAAAGTTTAAACATTAAATCCAATTGGAAGAGATTCAACCCACACTGCTTGAACCCTTCAAAATCCCAGTTGTGGCAAGTGTCGAGTTAATTTACATCCGTGCAAATGAACAGTGATCATTTAATAAACTAAGGTATTTTCATACAATTTAAATTTGTTTATGTGGGGGGGGGGGGGGGGGGATCTAGTTTGTTTTTTTTTTTTATAACTTTTTTTAAGGACAGCTGTAACAGGGCAAATAAAATGCCCCATAACCTGTCTCACACGCTTTGTAGCGTTGTCCTTACACAAAAGACACAGTTCAATATATTTGTACACCGGGTGACATTTATTAACAAATATTCATGAAAACAAAAGGGTGACAACTGAATAGATAAATAAATGTATATGTCAATCCACCATCCGCCCAGTTCTTCTTGAATACAGTATTCTGTGCTGCAGTTATAAAAGGGAACCGTGTCCCCTTCAGAGGAATTGACAGTGATTATCTCAAGACCACAGGAAGAAGCTTTAGGACCACTTCAAGTCAACCCCTCAAATATTGGAAAAGTGTGCAGCACACAGTGCAAAATATTAAAACAAATAAGACTGGCACTCTGCATAATTTCCAACAGCCATGTCAAAGGACAATTTTTTAAAAAGGTCTTCCACAAATCCAATAATTAACCAGTAAGAACTACATAGGGGATATGGCAATTGTGACACTAAAAGTAAAAGGCTGAACGACAAGATTAAAAGGAGAGGAGGCCCTCACCATAACATTTTCATTAGTGTTACGTCTTCCTCATCCTAATAAATTCATATGGAAATTCTAATTTGATTGTGAAGAGAACAAGAAAAGTCAAAAAGGATACAGCAGAGAGAACAAAGCCCAACTGCTACTACACAAATGATATTTGAGCACAAAAGGGGAGAGGACACATCCTCACTATAAATTAAATTAAATATTGTATCCAAGTATGAAATACATGATATTCACACTATCATCAGAAAATGTTTGGAAGTTGAATTTCACTTCATGATTATTATGGTTAGGCATAGTTCAGAAAAAAAAAGGGTAAAGCGGGAGGGGGGGTAACCAGTAAGATCATTTAGTATTTATTGTTGAAACCCAATGCATTAACAGTACTTAAGACATACTTTCGGTGTGGGAAAAGCACCTCCCCATTTAAAACAAGCGATCCTGCATATCAACCAACCAATAACCATTCAAGTGTATTTGATGTGCGATGTGTTCAGAAAATATTTCTAATAATCTGAGACAAGACATCCAAATTCATGTTACTAGTAAAATTCAAATAAACTGTAAATACAGATATGTTGTGCCTATAGATACATACAAAAAGGTACATATCTAGACACATTGAAAATCTTGTTTTCGAGTTCTAGTTCGGCTGCTAGGTCCAGCAAGCCAGCGTATTTTCCTCTTTGTCTTAACAGGTATGTCCATCTTGCCACCCAAAAATCATAAAAATAAAAATCATTCAAGGCCAAGGATATAGTTGATTCCTTGGACAAGTCCTATAATAACCGGTTGCCAGGCGACAAGGTACCGAAGCCAGTCCAGAAGCTGTCCATACATTACGTGCGGTCTCTCCCAGCTTAGAAATGGGTTAAGGAATAAAAAACATTCAGATACATACAGGTCACAAAAAAGCAGGTAGGGGTTAAAGGGTTTGATCGGTTTGTTAAGAACCCACGTCAATTGTCTATGTTGAGACGGCCATGTTGTTTTCTCACCTGCTGCAGCAGTGGAAGGTGCGTTTAAGAATTGGGCAGTTGGCGAGCCTACATTTTACATTTTTTGATTGTGTTACGTGCCCCTATGCATGCTTACAGACATAAGACTGAATTCTGAGCGGAGATGATTGCGTTTTAGGCAGTCTGATAATTCTCGATTCAAAAGGACATAGAAACATTTCAATAAGTGGCGATACGCGTAAGAGGAGGTATTCTACTGATTGGAACGCAGCCTTAGCATTCACCTCTGAATATAAATCCAGAGCTCAGTTCCCAGTTAGATTAATCTGCATAGAACGAGATGAACAACTGAACACAAATACCACTCTTTCCAAAATGAGGCAGTCCATTGCAACCAGTGGTACGTAGCGATAAAAAGAAAAAGGGCAATTTAACAACCAAGAATTCTAACCGCAGCCCTATTCGTCTCCGTGAGCAGCGGCACGTCAACACAAAAAGTGTGAATTTGTTTGGGAGTACAATTGGAAAAGATTATGCAGCCAGGGCAGTTTGTATGTGCTTATGTGCGTTTAACAAACCGTAGATCCAGCTGTGGGGGCTGCTTACACAAGGCTTACGTTGGACAATAAGGATTGAACTTCGTGCCTCTCAGGTTCAAAGCCAAACAGCCTAGTCACGGCTCTGCCCTGCAATGCCCCTTGGAACTATACTTAGAAACAGGAAACGCCACAGACAATAGGGCCGAGACGTCATCGTCTTTTTTATTTGCGTACATTTGACGTTCATTTGGACACATTGGGCTGCCATGGGAACGTGAGGCATCACAATTAGTCGGAGCCACAAAAAGGAAGAGGAACTCACCTGTGCCTGACCACCGAGGTGCCTTGACATTTACAGACCAAAAACCAGACCCACTAGTCACATGGAGCTAACAGAGACACCAGAGACGAGCCTTATCTGGGCACGTCTCTGCAACCCTTTGGAAAAAGTGTCCAGTCTAAACTGGCTTCAACTTGCCTGACATCTAAGCTGCTGGGGAAAAATCTTGCAGGCTGATATCTTGCTTTGAATATATACATATATAGTTTTAAAAAGGCATGACTTTTTTTTGTGGATCATTGCTTCCAAGTCTACATCTCGACCTGCAAATGACTCAAACGCTGAGCACATTATACGGATCATTAATTTGAAATTATTCAAGCACATTCACCACTTCACTTCAGTGATCGTCAACAGACACACAAGGTATTGAAACCAGCAGGTGTGTTAATAGCGCGGGTGAAGAGCAGCCTCAAGTCACTCATTCGTCTTGAGGCAGTATTGACAATATGCAACCATGATATCTTTTAGATGGATGTTGTAGATGAAGGGTTGCGTGTGAAAATACGAGCAAACATTGAAAGGATACGGGTTGCTGAACATCCTCTTCAGGTCCACCTTCTCTTTACAGTACGGGCAAGTCTGCTTCTTTCCCACAATGCACCAGCCTCTTATGCAGAACTCATGGAATCTGTAGAGCGAATTAAGGTCGACTTCCTGCCAAATAAAGGTTCACTTCGGAAAACGGAACTGATGCATCGTAAAAACAAACTATGATAAGTTAAAGAATGAATTATTGTGTCAAGTGTAACCATTAATAACCATTAATACGTTGGGAGGTTCACATTTATCATACAAACACACAATGGTTAGTGTCTCCCGTAAAACACAATACTGATATCCGGAGGAATTAAATAATAACTTTTGCAGGAAATTCCCTTAGTTACAATGAACCTTTACCTTTCCACAGAGCGCATTGGTCCGTTTAGATTGAAGGATACACATGGTTGCAGGACAATCTGTACGTGTTCTCAATGATGCCCTCCTCGCTGACGTCTACCAGGATCTGCTGACCGCACACCGCGCAGATGTTGTCCGAGAGGTGCTTGGTTGGCATCCCCGACGCGCTGTAATACTAGAAGGTGGAAACAAACATGGGGCTGTGGTTAACTGGGGGTTATTATGACCCTTTTCTTGACCATTACACCAAACTGGTGAGACAATTGAGGTACTGTGACGATGCCGAAAAGCATTACCAACTCAATTTGGTGATGACGTAGTAGAAGGGGAAGGGTTATTAAATGACTAGGATGGGTTCGGTTCCTAATGACAGGCTTTAAGGTTGGTAACCTCAGTGTGTTCGACGACCGTACAACACAACACGCGTTGTTATGCAGTATGAAAATATCAGAAAATTCCAATGTATGTACAATGTATGAAATCTAATTTTACGAAAAAACGATCTGAAACTTGTGATTAAGGATATGAAACGAAACATAGCAACAGGGTGATCAAGTATTCAATGGAATCCCCCTGATCCCTAGTCTACTCATGTGTGTCTATTTATAAAAAGGCACACCGGATCGGCCTCACTTCCTGTAATGTGTACATACGTCCACCGGGGGGCACAATCCATTTACGGTATCCATATCCAAAAAAAAAAATGAAAATCGTCTCCAATAAGTAGTTGGAACACAAGTGTTATAGTCCTCTCACCCCAACTGTTGAAGCCATGAAGTCTGCACACATTTCAGCAAAGTCTCGGCCCAAAACTCCGTAGTACAGCCCGTAGAACAGCAGTGACACGCCAAAGTCCATTGCATCTTCTGGCTTTATTCTGAACAAAAAAAAACATGTTCAATAAGAGATAAATACAACCACTGCTTTGCTGTTGGAAGAAATCCCTCAGAGTAGACTAGAGAAACGCTGGGTGTGTGAACACAATTATGGGAATGCATTGACGTCGACTGTATTCATAAACTTGGCAGAAATCCACCTTTGGAATTGCTCAATCTAAGCCTTTGTTCTGTAGGTGATACTTTGGACATTGTGTAGCCAAGTTCTCTTCATGTTTTCAGTTCAATCCCCAGGATAAGTAATGGTTTAATTATTGCACCTTATCTGCATCCGATACGTTATGCCAACACTGTGCCACTGTCACACAACGTATACCTGGAGGGCAGAGTACACACCGGTAGAGATATTGGCTGATGACGGGAATACCTGATCTTATTAGTAGGTTAGCTAAGGACAGGTCAAATGGCATCTTGTTTTCAGAGATATGATTGGTCTTTAAATGGGCATGAATTGCTTCATGTTGATTGTAATTGCCATGCTCCACTAGGGGGTGACATTAGCACTATATACATCTACAGAAACACACCGATTGCTAAGATTATCGTTCCATGGCCTTCAATGTGTGGCCTATAGTTACAGAATGACTGTTACAGATCATTCCTTGGGTCACATAGAAGCAAATAAATCTCTAGGTACCGATACCCACGGATCACTATACCCACGGATCACCAAACGGTACCTATACACTATAAAGATGATACTTAGGCATTACCAAACCATACCTAAACATTACCAAACTGCTGTATCGTGCACCCATGTTTTATCCAATGAAAACAGGTTGTTCTCTCCCCCCCCCCCCCCGAGATTAACACATGATAAATTTAACATTGCATAATTGATAATTATCCATTGTGCACACAGCCAATGTGGATATCAATATGGATTCAGAGCGAATTGGGTTTTCGACCTCGGATGGAACTAATCATACTGGAAACCAGCATGACCAGTAAGAAAATTTGAAACGTGGTCACTGGTCAAGTTATCTGGGAACGATTTAGTAATCTTGGAACAAGTTCAATCCAGTAAACCGAGTACGGTTAGGTAATAACATGTGCACAGATTAGTAATCCATGGGCATCTAAAAATCAAGCAGAGGTTGGGTGACGTTACATACCTGAAAATCAAGTTTATACCAAACAGGGTAAACATGACGACCGTGTAGCCGACTATTCCCGTACCATAGCTGATCTTATAGAGCAGGAGGAACCACTTATAGACCAACCTGGTGAACAGAGAAACAGACAATATTTGAACCGCCATCACAATAGGACATCACTTAGGACAGGGCATGGGTAGGGTTTGAACTAGGGGTGCAACGGATCACAAAACTCACGGTTCGGATTGTGTCACGGTTTTTGAGTCACGGGTCGGATCATTTTCGGATCAACAACAACAATAAAGATAACAAGACAAATGTGACTTTAAGTAAAATCTTCAAATGTGTAAAAACAGAATAAAGTGAAAAATTAGGTAAAAATCCTGCTTCCTTCAAGCATAGTCAATATTTAAAAAAACATATTGAGTAAATAATCCCTAACCCTGGATTTACAATTCAGGATGTCTGCATCGCCTGGGGAGAGTTTGGTCTACACTCTCCCAAGGCAATGCAGACATCCTCATCTTCTTTTTTTTCATCAAGTGTGGTAGCGAAATACAGTTTCTGTCGTGTTTTATTTGGCATTTTGTAAATCCATTGATTTCGGTTGGAAGACTCATTGCTCATTGCAGGGGGGGTTGGTCGTAGTCTTTTCGCTCGGGTCTAGCCCTACTGTTGATACGGAAAACCGAGCGAAAAGACTACGACCGAACCTAAACATGTCCGGTTCCCGTTTCAATGGGATTTACAGAACGCCAAATTAAACACAACAGAAACTGTATTTCGCTATGATACTTGATGATGTTGTTAATACCGGAATTGTCCTGCGCTGATCACGTGAACGCACAACTTTTTTTTTTTTTTTAATCAGCCGTTCCGCGGATCACTTGCGTCCCCGAACCGTGAGGGTTGATCCGTACGGATCACGGGAAATCCGTGAACCGTTGCACCACTAGTTTGAACCCATGTCCACACACAACATGAGAGTTGCTGGAGTGCGAGTGGGGTGTCGTCGGGCAGGTACCTGGGCGTGGTACAGTTGAGAGGCTTGCGAGTGGCACGGAACGAGACGAACGCCGTGACCACTGAGAAAATGAACCACGTGGTGAGAAACCTCCACCAGTGGAGCTTGGTGGTGAAGTAGAGCGGCACCACCCACATCTGGAACAGGGTCACCAGCTGTGACACCGCAGTGAAGGTCAGCGTTAGCAGAGACAGTGGGTATTCTCTTAATCAAATGGTAAACCTGAGTTTACAGCAGAATGGTGTAGCTACCCTTTATACCTCAATCTAAGGAGTAATTGCACGTGTGTGTGTGTGTGTGTGTGTGTGTGTGTGTGTGTGTGTGTGTGTGTGTGTGTGTGTGTGTGTGTGTGTGTGTGTGTGTGTGTGTGTGTGTGTGTGTGTGTGTGTGTGTGTGTGTGTGTGTGTGTGTGTGTGTGTCCTTACGTTGTATGACTTTGAGTGCCTCTGTTTCCATTGGACAAGCACTAGCTGCGCGACGACAAGGGTGACGATCAGAATGAGCACCATCTCTGCATGCATGGCCTCATGGCCCTTGTGTTTGGCATGCATTCTTGCATGCTCGACCCTGCAAAAAGACCCCACACACAGTGAGTTAACAGTCACCAGGAACATCAACACCACAGCCATCTTGACCAACAAGCTAAGTAGAGTCGCCCTCACTATTAATCATCTGGAATGACTCAAAGTCAATACAGTCCTCTTGGACGGCAGCTAGTCTTCCCGCTAAGCTAGCGGCTGGCCTTTTTCTTATTTGTTTCTCTTTTAAGAGGTGTTGTGAATGGTAAAACATGAACTGTGAAAAAGTAAGCAAATAACTTATTTTGTTCCGTGCTGTGACCTAAACTAACCATCCAACTGATTTGCCTAGCCATTGAGCGACAGGAGGCAGGCACAATTACTACCAATAAAACCATGGCCTATGCTCTCTAGACAATATAGTAGTAGTTCTAGTTTATTTTGTTAGGCACCTTCCACACATTGTCTTTCTGTGCAATGTTCCGGAACATTTCCTGCATGTGGTCATGAGTGAATGGCACCAGGGGCAGGTATTCTCGCAAATTCTCACTGGCCATTTGCCTGCTGAAGACCTACTAGTAACATTGCCCTGTTGCCGTCAGTACGGCCGTGTTGTGAATGAAACCAGTAGCATTGCCGCTAAGATGGAAAACCATAGGGCGGGCAACGAATCAATCACAAGACTCCACGGGTGCCGATTTGAATCAGCGACCGTTTATCTTAACACCCCAATGCTATTCGGCTCATTCGTCTAAAAATGTCAATACAGAAGATTGTGTTCACAATCAAGACCCTTCTACTAAGAAGGACTGGACACATTCCAACATTGGAAAATCTTCCCAGTCCGCTAGTTTTATGGCGACTTGCATTCCTAAGTGCTTGTATTGTTGCATTACCGCCGTCCGCTAGACATTCCCCGGGCCCCTCTATGTCAGCATTTATGTGCCATGTGTGAAAGGGTGCAAGATGCCAACGCTCGGGTATATAGCTGCGTGTATGAATGGTGAAATCTCTTGTGACGCCTGAAAGATTATCCAGTAATTATCCGGGAACTGTGTGTGAAAGAGGCTTTAGAAAGCAGGCCTAGATATAGGATATTTTATTAAGAGACATCTAGCTGCAATAACTTCTTCAATATGATTATTTGAATATTAGCCATGGCACCACCTGTCCATAGGCTGGGCGGGTGGTACCATGTTGGCTACACAGTCAAATGTTCCTCACAATGATCCAAATTATCCTCAGGGGGTTTGGGTTTGCTTTGAAATTAAAAAAACAAAAACCAAATTGGGACACTGACAGTGACATGAAAACAAACACACCCAAATATTCTTCTTTCAAAGAAAAAGCTCAATGTCTACATTTTCTGAGCCATTGCAGTTGACACTTTCATTGCAGATTAAGGACTTGTTGCCAAACTTGTATTATTCATTTGCCCTTTGTTGTCATTGGTTCTGTACTGCATTATTGTGCCAACCTAGGCCGAATCCCTTAATCCTGATTTAAACCGAAGATATTAAAATAATTTCTGCAACACTAGTCCTTCACAACAATTGTAAATAAAGGCAAAAATAAACAATTTTAAATAACATAATCAAGTATTTTCGATTGCATCACGAGAAACAACTTATTCGACTGACCTCCACTTCTCTTCTGGTGAAAGTTTGGAAAGGTCAACCTGAACAGCCGAAAACAAAAAGAAAAATTATTATAGGCAGGCAAACTCAGTGTCAGCAAAACTAGTTGAAATAGAGGTAACCCAACTAGATAACTGATTTTTACTTTGAAGAAGGGCGGTGTAACTACACAACATTTTACACAACATTGCTTTGAATATTAAGACTTGTTTCAAATAGTTGTTTAGTCTTTTAAGAACCATGACCTTTGAACTGCCAATTGTCACGTCACTCCAATAAATAAAAACAAATGCATATGTGCGATTTGTATATAGATTATTAATTTAAGTAGTATACATGCAACGAAAACATTTTTCATTGAATGCTTTTAACACTAAGGAGACCGAACTCGTTGATAAATGACAGCGAAGTAAAGCCCCTTATTTCCTGTGGTACTACTCGACTGAAGAGCTAAGTCGACTAGCTCTACTAGCCCACTGGCCAATACAGTTCTCATGAGTCGCCTCATTTTAGAAGTTGTCGGCAGGTCTTGCACAGTTAAAAAGTATATAATTTGATCAAAGAGGTTAAATGAATTGCCTTATGCACCACATGAAGACATCGTACGTCTGTCATTAGAAGACAGATGGTAAAACAGCCGCTAGCTGCTAATGATAGCCCAGGCTAACCAGGCTGTGCGGACTGCCGGCAAGATGTACACAACTCCATTAGGGAGACGTTCCAATTACATCCGTGGCGTTTAACGCACCCTGGTAATAGGTGCACCTTGTGCCAACTCACCTGGTTCGGTTCATGGTGATGTCCCACTCCATGGTCGTGTTCTACACCATCAACCTCCACCTCAAACACTCCTGCCATTTTTGGGAGCGCAGCCTTTAGCGGTCCGTGTTTTAGCTTCTCTGTGGGTACCAGGTTCCGCCTTGAGAAAACAAGGCTCCTACGTGGAAGTGTTTTTCTTCTTATATATAGATGAAGCGCCCACGTTTACAAAAGCTAAAAAATTATATTTCCCATATAATATATAATTTAACTTGCATATATTTTTGCAAGTTTATATCAATATATAATATTTATATATACTATCACATATATATATATAATATATATATCTATTTATCTACTTGCATATATATATATATCATATATATATCATATATAGAGTGTGTGTGTAGTGTGTGATAGTGTGATGTGTGTGTGTGATGTTGTGTGTGTGTGTGATGTGTGTGTGTTGTGTGTGTATATATAAGTTTGTTTATTACTTTAAGTAAAATCTTCAAATGTGTATAGAATAGAATAAAGTGAAAACAGTATGTCCGACTGCCTTCAAGCATAGTCAATATTTAAAATACATATTTAAAATAACATATTTGTGTGTGTGTTGTGTGTGTGTGTGTGTGTATGTGTGCGGTGTAGTGTGTGTTTGTGTTATGTGTGGTGTGGTGAGTGTGTGTGTCAGTCTTGGTCGTGTTATATACCATCATCCTACATCTCAATACTCCTGCCATATATTATGGGAGCGTAGCCTTTATAGGTCACATGTTTTGCTTCTCTGTGGGTACCAGGTTCATCTTGAGAAAACAAGGCTCCTACGTGGAAGTGTTTTTCTTCTTATAGATGAAGCGCCACTATTACAAATGTAAAAATTGTGCTACAGATACATTTAAGTTATTTTTAAATGTTTAACAATGTTTATATATATATATTTATATATATTATATGTTATATTTACATATATATATAGCCCCAATGTTTATATATTATATATATATAATAATATATATATATATATAATATATATATATATTTATATATATATATATATATATAATATCATATATCAGACTTTATATGTCATTGGGCAAACTTGTACAACACAAATATATATTTATATATGTATATTTTATATATTATTTATATATATTATATATATATATTTATATATATATATATTTATATATATAATTATATATATCTCTAAATAGGCTCTATGCACAACTCCTTCTACTTCCTGATATTTAGTGCGTGCATACTTTATATCCTGATCTTACATTATTGTATAAATTGATAATCCAGGTGTGTCTGACCATTGTGACTACTCAGACACACCTGGATTAATCAGTTTGTCCAGTAATGTAAGACAGGAAATAAAGGAGCAGCACTAAGTCCAGGAAGTAGTGGAGTTGTGCATAGAGCCCATTGGAAAAAGAAGGACGGGTCGTTTTAAGGCTGCAACAGAGATCTAAACCAATCAGCAAAGAGCCAGAACAGAGAGCTAAACCAATCAGCAAAGAGCCGGAACCGGTCCTCGAACCTTTCTTTAATAGGTCCATGCCTTGAACCTACATTGTTCCAGCTCTTTGCTGATTGGTTTTAACCTCTGACGCAAAACCTTTTGGATTTTTTTCGCGCTAATCAAAAGACAATAAAGACCAGGCAGTCGCGGGTTTACGTGCTGTCAGTTTACTGGCTGTTTTGGCGCTTGTTGTTTGTTCATCATTAATAATAAGAGGTGATTCATTTAAAATAGCTGAAGGCTTGAATTAGTATTGCCAAATCCCCCAAACCTCTTGCCAGTATGCAGGTGCTCAAGCGAGGTGAGTAGGCCTACTGTTTTAATCAACTTAATTATTTACAGCTATTTCTTTAGATTGTAAATATATACAGATCAAACCAGCTAATGGCAAACTTTATTAGACAAGTTCCTTTACATAAATACATTTTTTCCCCCTTTGTCAGAACAGTGCTTTGTGGTTTATAATGGTGGTACAATAACATTGGGCTTATATTGTTTCACAAGGCCACTTCGTTTTTTAATGTTCTGATGTTAGTTTGCTAAAATTCAATAGCTATAAGCCTAATCAAAACAGACCGCTGTAGGATTACAGCCACTTGCCAAGTCATCCTATTTGAGCTTCATTGTCAGCGGTGGCGCCAACGATTATGCTTTTATAACGTTGTAGGCCTACACGACTGCTTTTAAATAATACTTTTACTACAATTTTGTTTAGTTTGCTCCAAAACCTGCCGATTTTAAACCTGGAGCTTCACTTTAATTCCATGACGCAATTTGGTCTATCATCATGCAATAGCATAACATGTGTTCCCGTAAATTCAATTATTTAACAATGCATATTTGGAACTACAACTTTTTAACAGTTTTTACAGCTTGCAGCTTTTTTTTTTTTTTTTTTTTTTTACATAAGCCGTTAATCATACAGATTTTATTATTACAAAAAAATAAAGTTGTCTCTACAAACGTTGCATTTCTATTTTCAGATGGACGCCTGGAGCGTGTTATGTTTGACAAAATAACATCTCGCATTCAGAAGCTCTGTTATGGACTTAACTCCGACTTTGTGGATCCTGTAAGTCCGATCCCCCTCTCTCACTCAGAAAGCGTCGTACTCTGCACCCTGTGCTGCTGTCATTGAGCTATACACCACGGTCCTAAAGATGCTGTGTTCAACAGACCCAGATTACGATGAAGGTAATCGAGGGGCTGTACAACGGGGTGACAACAGGTAGAGCTTGACACCTTTGCGGCAGAGATGGCCGCCAGCCTCACCACCAAGTACCCAGACTACGCCATTCTGGCGGCAAGAATCGCTGTTTCCAACCTACACAAGGAGACCAGGAAGATGTTCAGTGGTGGGTACTCTGTGGGCGGAGCAAGGCTCATAAACAACATACATAGGCTGTGATAGTCTACAAACATGTCTATTATCATTGCTTTTTAAATTAGTTATTTTTTATATAGACCTGGAAAAAGTCAATATAAAAATCAAAACAAACTGTAGCCTAACTCTGTTTCTTTCATCAAGATATAACAATAATATAATTATGATTACCACCATGTTCCAACTCTAACTTACATTTGTCCTACCCGTACCTTGAATAGAGACAAACGTTTAGAAACCTTCTGTACATTCATTTTTGGCAAGTCATCTACCGCTAAGAGCCAATGTCTCACTTGTTCTTTGGTGGTGAATGTAGATGTGATGGAGGACCTGTACAACTACATCAACCCCCTGAACCAGCGCCACTCTCCCATGATCTCCAAGGACACGCTTGATATTGTGCTCGACAACAAAGATGCAAGTGTTGTTGTTTTTACCTCACAATCCCTTTCCTTCATGCATCATGACTCTAAACTGGTTCCTCCTTTCTCCCTCTTTCCCCAGCGCCTCAACTCAGCCATCATATTTGACCGAGACTTCTCCTACAACTTCTTTGGCTTCAAGGTATGTTTTTATTTTGATAGATGAAACCAGCCGGAAACCAACTAGCTTCTCTAGTCATTACGGTAACTAAAGTATGCTAACTTCACTTTCTTGCTTCTAGACACTTGAGCGATCCTATCTTCTGAAGATAAACGGCAAAGGTAAGCAGGGAATTGAACCGTGTTTATAGTGGCCCCCTGGTAATAGGTGCACCTGAGCAACTCATCTGCTTCGCTTGATGGTGCTGTTACTCTTCTGTTTATATCACCCCCCCGCTGTGTTTACGTAGTGGCAGAGAGGCCCCAGCACATGCTGATGAGAGTGGCAGTGGGTGTCCACAAGAGGGACATCGACTCTGCCATCGAGACTTACAACCTGCTGTCAGAGAAGTGGTTCACCCACGCCTCCCCCACCCTGTTCAACGCTGGCACCAACAGGCCCCAGCTGTCAAGGTACAGGATCTCCTGGCATTTTGTCAGGCTTTTGGTTTGGGGCTATTATTTGAGAAGCATATCAAATAGATAGATACACAGATAAAAACTTTAATAATTCCCCAAAGGGGAAATTCCTTTGTTGCAACAGCCCAGCGTCAGTGGAAAACACAGGATAAGATACAATAAAAAAAAAGAAAAATAATAATATAAAAATACGAAGTACACTAATGTATCAAGGTATAGAGAAAAGGAATGTAAAAGTATACAAGAAGATAAAGGTACCTCCTAGCTTAATGCTAGAAAGATGGAAAGTGGAAATTATAGTGTAGCAAGCAACAAACAAGCTAAGCACTGCAGGAGCTACTGTAACAGGCGGTCCATCCTCGACGACGGCACCAACCAACTGAAGGTCAAACATCAATTCATCAATCTTAACCATACCTTCTTCCCCACTGATTTTTCTTATAGTTGTTTCTTGCTCGCCATGAAAGATGACAGCATTGACGGAATCTACGACACGCTGAAGAGCTGCGCCCTGATCTCCAAGTCAGCGGGGGGCATTGGTGTTGCCGTCAGCTGTATCCGGGCCACAGGCAGCTACATCGCCGGGGTCGGTCCACGAAACCAGACCACATGCAGACTATTAGTGTACAATGGTCTTCAATACAAATCTTTATCTAACTCTATTAAACCTCGGCGCACTGGTGGTTTTTTTGCTTTTCAGACAAATGGCAATTCCAACGGCTTGGTCCCGATGCTTGGCGTGTACAACAACACGGCCCGCTACGTCGACCAGGGAGGCAACCGGGTACACACACCACCGTCTGGCTATCGGACCCCCAGCCTTAATGTTATGAGGTCGATCCCCGATGTCCGCACGCTACCTGCTGTGGGCATCTTTTGAGGAGTCTAACCCCCCCACCACCTTGCTAACTATTGACTTATTGACTACTGATTTGAATAACGCGTTGATCTCCTCTGTGAAGAGGACCCAAATGTTCCATTAATATCTTTTTGCTTTTGTTTGTTTGCCCCAGAGGCCTGGAGCCTTTGCCATGTATCTAGAGCCCTGGCATGCAGATGTGTTTGAGTTCCTGGAGCTGAAGAAGAACACCGGTAAGGAGGAGCAGAGGGCCAGGGACCTGTTCTACGGCATGTGGATACCAGATCTCTTCATGGCGCGTGTGGAGAGCAACCAGGTTGGTTCCGCACGTTGTTAGCATTATCCCTGAAGGTTGATAGTCTGTCTTGTATACCTTTTATTAATGCCTCCTAGATATGGAACCTGGAGTCCAATGACCTAGTCTAAACTCTATATTGTTCTCCCCATGTCTCAGGACTGGTCCCTGATGTGTCCCAGCGACTGTCCCGGGCTGGACGAGTGTTGGGGAGAGGAGTTTGAGAAGCTCTACACCGGGTAACCAAGCATGATTGGTCTCCCCACCCAAGCATTGACAACGGACAGACCAAGAGTCTAGAATGTCCCCACCCTCTAACCCACATTGTGTTCTCTCCCCAGCTACGAGAAGCAGGGCAAGTCCAAGCGCGTGGTGAAGGCCCAGCAAGTGTGGTACGCCATCATCGAGTCCCAGACGGAGACGGGCACGCCATACATCCTCTACAAGGATGCCTGCAACAGGAAGAGCAACCAGCAGAACCTGGGCACCATCAAGTGCAGCAACCTGTGCACGGAGATCGTGGAGTACACCAGCAAGGACGAGGTGGGTGGCATAACCCTGGCACAGGCTCCATACTTTACAGTTTTACTACACCTAATCACTTATTACGACTGTTTTAGTTTCTCTTATTATTAGTTACTTTATTATTATTATTTATTATTGTGATCAATGCTGCTACTTATTTTTCTTTTTATTTGTACTTATCTTTATTTACTTGATCTTTTCGTATTGTTGATGCTATGTGGCGGTTGAGGAACCAAACCTAGGAATTTTACTCTTTTTGTACAATAAGGTGTAATAAAAGTCATTCTGATTCTGATGTTGCAGGCCGTGCGTCTGAAAATGGTCTGTAATAGGTTCATGTTGATTTTGTAAGCTGGTCATTGATTCTAGAATTGATCGAGGGCTGTCTAGCTGTACTTGACTGCATAACGTTCTGTATGATTGGTTAAATGCTGATGTGTGTGTGTGTCCTCAGATTGCCGTTTGTAACCTGGCCTCTATTGCTCTCAACATGTACGTCACCCCCGAGAGAACGTTTGACTTCAAACGCTTAGCGTACGTCACCAAAGTCATTGTGAGGAACCTCAACAAAATAATAGACATCAACTTCTATCCGGTGGTTGAGGTATTACTTTCTTTCCCCTTTTTACTACGACTCGTTTTATGACCGGATGAATGGTGCGTCGAGTCCCCGCTAAAATCTTTTCCCCCTTCCTGCCTTTTTGAAGGCACTGAACTCCAACAAGCGCCACAGGCCTATCGGCATCGGTGTCCAGGGCCTGGCCGACGCCTTCATCCTCATGCGGTTCCCCTTCGAAAGCTCCGAGGCCCAGCTGCTCAACATCCAGATCTTTGAGACCATCTACTATGCTGCCCTGGAGTCCAGCTGTGAGCTGGCTGCTGTGCACGGCAGCTACCAAACCTACCCTGGATCACCAGTCAGCAAGGGAGTGAGTACAGTTGGTTTTGCTATTCCCCAAAGCCTTATTTGCTGATTAAAAGCCATTGTTTGTTTTCGTTTTTTTAATGGGAATTAACAACTTTGGTTCATGTTTCAGCCATCTTTATTGCAATCAGGTTTAGCAGGTTTTTTGAATGCACTACTAAGATGGGCCATTCTTGTCGTTACCTTACAGATCCTTCAGTATGACATGTGGGAGAAAACTCCAACAGACTTGTGGGACTGGAAAGCCCTCAAGGAGAAGATTGCACAGTGAGTTCCTGGAGCTGAATGACCCTCGCTGTGTGGCGGCTGTTGTTGCTCTGGCCGTGTGGTTTCTTGAAGCCGCCAACGGTTGACCAAGGCCATTATTTCTTCAGGCACGGGGTGAGAAACAGTCTGCTACTGGCTCCCATGCCCACCGCCTCCACCGCCCAGATCCTGGGGAACAACGAGTCCATTGAGCCCTACACCAGCAACATCTACACACGCAGGGTTCTGTCTGGGGAGTTCCAGGTTGGTAGCCTTCTGGGAGCGCCATCTACCACCGTTACGGTTCTGCTGTTCAAGTAGCCATTTGCTGCCATTTTCGAGAAATTCTAACTATCTCTTCAGAAAGAATTGCTAATCTGTATCGAATTGTAAGCTTTCAGAGAAGTTGTATTTTATTTTCACTGAATCCTTTATCTTCGTTCCTACCCCCGCCTATGGTCACGAGCGATGGGTCATGAGTCACGACCAAAGTAACGAGATCGCCGATACAAGCGGCCGAAATGGTGGGTGGCCGGCGTCTGCCTTAGTGATCGGGTGAGAAGCTCAGCCCCCCCCCCGTGAGGAACGCGGAGTAGAGCCGCTGCTCCTCTGCTTAGGAAGGAGTCAGTTGAGGTGGTTCATCTGGTGAGGACGCCCCCCTTAGGGAGGGGTTCCAGGCACGACCAGCGGGGAGGAGACCCCGGGGAAGACCCAGGACTGGGTGGAGAGATTATATCTCAACACTGGCCTGGGAACACATCGGGACCCCCCCCCCGTCAGAGCTGATCCATATTGACCGGGGGAAGGGGAAGTCTGGGGCCCCTGATAGAGCTGCTTCTCCAGCAACCCGTCCCCGGATAAGCGGTTGAAGATGTGATGTTGAATCCTCCATGTCGGTTTCATCCACCAGATGGTAAACCCCCACCTGCTGAAGGACCTGACGGAGAGAGCACTCTGGAACGACGACATGAAGAACCAGCTGATAGCTAACAACGGCTCGGTCCAGGTAATGAAACGACCCACAACGCCACCAACGTATCTGGTGTCAGACCCAGGCCAGGGGTTTAGGGTATTGTCTCAACAGTATCGGTTTAAATGGGGTTATGCATTGAGGGAAAAGCTTACCTGTACCGGTAATCCCCATCCGCAGGGCATCGCAGGGATCCCCGAGGACCTGAAGCAGCTGTACAAGACTGTGTGGGAGATCTCCCAGAAGACGGTGCTCAAGATGGCTGCCGACCGCGGAGCCTTCATCGACCAGAGCCAGTCCCTCAACATCCACATCGCACAGCCCAACTACGGCAAGCTGAGCAGCATGCACTTCTACGGCTGGAAGCTGGTAAGACAGGGAAGGCAGAATCTCTGCTGCATAAGCCTTGACTACAGTGATGGAGATGATTTATGAGAGGGTAAAAATACTGCATTGCTTTCAAAGGGTCTGAAGACGGGGATGTACTACCTGAGGACCAAGCCAGCAGCCAACCCAATCCAGTTCACCCTGGACATGGAGAAGCTAAGTGAGGCACTGGCTGACACAAGCGCCTCAGAGGAGGGCAAAACCCCAGACACGCCTGTCAAAGAAGGGTTGAACGTCTAAGGGTTGGGTCCTGACCTCTGAACCCATTCCATCTTCAATCCATCATTCTCCATTTAATACTCAGTTTTATTGCTTTTGTTTTTATTTCAATGTTTTATAAATGGTGAAGACTGAAATGTTTTTGTACTTGAAGCTAATGCCTCACATTATTTATACTTTTTCCGCTGCTCCAAAACAATGTATATTCACAACAGCTCTTTTTATGTCACTTGTGGTGGATCACAACTGGTTAATCAACTTCATGTCTATATCTAAAATGTTTGAAAATTAAATTTATTTTTTACTGTAAACAAAATTACGATGAAAAACATGACTGCAACGAAAGAGTTTGCTTTTCTAATGTTCCCTTAATTTGAGGAGAGCTATCGTGTTTTATTAGCGAGGCAAGCACCCCAATAAACCAGTTAAGCTACCAACTTAAATTGTTTACACAGTGCCTGATATGTAGTGTGGCTTCTGGGTCCAAATCATTCATTTGTAAATGCGGAAGCTTCAACAGACCATTATAAAACTAAATCAAAATATAGCTGTCAAGTCATCATCATCTTCCATTACCATATGTGCTAAATATCAAATAACCCCTGTAGAATGTTGGTGTATTTTAGTGTCTCTCTTATTGTTCACATTTCTAGTCTAGGAACAGGCCAGGGCCTCTCATACTGATACAAGGTGTTATCCCCAACATTCTGCCATTGTTGTGTGTCAGGGTAGGTCGAACCAACCTGGCCCTCCGGGACATAGCCAGGGCCAGATACCTTATCAAGGCTGAGAGTGCGTCTGTTCACGTGTTATTAATCTATCCCCTTTTTGTATTATACTCGCCCCAACCCTTTGGTTCGACGAGTAGAGGGTTTCGACAGCCAAGGAACAAGTCATCGACCACCGGGTCCACCATAGATTATTCAACCTTAAGTCTGTATCTCGCTGTACATCCTGGAATTAAACCATCTATTCAACTCTCTACTCCAACCTGTCAAGCTGTTTTTGATTTCGACTTCAAGAATTACTACCACGACTGAAAATACACAACGCAGAGTCTGTCCGAACAGTTTAGAGATATAAGCTGAAATCTTAACATTTGGTGCCGTGACCCGTCTTGAAGAGAGAGGAGTGAGAAGACGATTGCCTCTGAAGATTGCCCTGTGACAGAGGAAGAGCGCGCGCCCTGCCTTGGGAGGACGTCTCAACGCCTGCCCTGCGAGGGACCCGCATCCACAACGGCGGCTGAACCAGCGCATCTCTATGGCACCACGTGGGAAATCAACGGGTGACTGAATCTCATTCCACACTCTCGACCAAGAGAAAAGAACAAGAAAGTAATCTTAAAATAATCTACAACACAACATAACTGTGAATTATTAATTATTTTGTTTTACTATTAGCTGCACTACATTTGCTGAGTAATGAAAGTTGTGTCATTAAGAGCTTGACGAAGTGAGGACCTGCATTAGTGATTAAGAGTTTGTGTAATAATCACTGAATATACGCCATTATGAAACTATTGTTTGTTCCTTTGGTCTGGGTTTTGAGTCCTAGATTTTGATTAAGGCCTTTGGTCTGGGTTTGAGTCCTGGGATTGTTTGAAATAATATTGATTAAGGCCTTTGGTCTGGGTTTGAGTCCTGGAATATATGTTGTTTAAGGCTTTTGGTCTGGGTTTGAGTCCTAGAATTGTTGAATAAGGCCTTTGGTCTTGGGTTGGAGTCCTAGAATATTGATTAAGGCCTTTTGTCTGGGTTTGAGTCCTGGAATATGATTAAGGCCTTTGGTCCTGGGTTTGAGTCCTGAATATGTTTTTAAGGCCTTTGGTCTGGGTTGGAGTCTGATATTGATTAAGGCCTTGGTCTGGTTTGAGTCCTGGCAATGTTGTTAAGGCTAGTGGGTTTGAGTCCCTAGATTGTGATGTACATTCATTAGTGATTTGCAGGCATCTTTGCTGATTGTTGTGTACGTGTCCTGGATTAACTTAACGTTGGCTCAGGGTGTTTAGACTTGTTGGACAAGGGTGGTGTCCTAGATATTGTATTGAGTCCTCTGGTCGGGTTTGACATGAATAGTTGTTATGGCCTTTGGTACTGGGTTTTGAGTCCTAGAATCATATTGTAATTAGATGTCCCACAAGGTGATTTGCTCATCTATTGTAGTTTTGTCAGAATGATGGACTACGTTTCGCTCCTGAATATAAACTTAAGACTTCTGGATTGTTTTCAGGGACTTTTGTTTAAGCGACTTGTTGGACAAGGAGTGAAACCGTATTTGTATTGAATTCATGGTGAGGTTACATGAATCGCTAGAGTTTTGTTTGTGCTATGTTGTTTTGATCCCCGCCGAGAATCAGATATTGTTTTGATCCCCGCCGAGGAATCACATTATATTGTTTTTATGAGATAATGATGGTACCCCAAAACTAAACGCTGGCCCAAGGAATCGATCTGGAAGGTTTTCAAGACTGGTCAAGAAGACTAGACGAATGTGAACCCAGTTGGTGTTAACTATTGTTCAGTGTAAGCGCTACTTTATCAAAGCAGTCAGCAACAAAAAGAGAGATTGAATTGAAAAGACCAACTGCTCACTATGAAGAGCTCTGGAAGACAAGAGAGGCAGCAATCAAACTGCTTGCGATGAAATTCGTTGTTAAGGATGAAATGACTCGGGAGAGAGAACCTACACCAGACCGCTAGTCAGAGAAGGACTGATAGCGGCCCGCCCCCTCGACTCAGGTCTCCCAAGGGGGTGACCAGGCCAACGAGGATGGAGTTTTGGGAGTCTATGGTCGCATGTACCCCCACACTGGCATGTGTGGCCCAGTATGGGGGAATACATCTTCCCGTGCAGGCCATTCGTCGCCGCACCTGGTGGTTACAGGAGGTCAAGACACAGTGTTTCTCCCAGCCGGGGCACAGGCCTTTATAGGCGAGTACCGTCATCTGCCAGCTTTTACCCCCCACCGTGCCACGGAAGGGAAATCCATCTGCCCCACCTGACTATGCTAACCTCAGGCCCTTGAAGAAGATAAGAAGCGCTGAGGGGACGCACATCCTCTATGCCAACCCTCACGCAGCCGAAGAACATCAAAAAGGAATGAGATGTGCGGAGATTCGACCACCCAAAGAGAGCGGCTACAGCATGGATGAAACTGACAACAACTGATGCTTCTCGCTACGAACTCCACCCCTATGATGGCTTGCTATTTTGTTCAAACACCTGCAGCGATGCACTTAGCCCGTTCACAGAATTCGATCGAG